>VZTH01009686.1:1209-17234 GCA_013397815.1 Aleadryas rufinucha
TTTTTTTTTTTTGATGTCTTCACATCATTTAACCCGGAGGGCTCATGTGAGTATGTTTGGTGCTATGGCATAAGATAATCCCACACGCTGAGCGGATGTTCTCCTTGCATCCAGCTTGTCTTGAGTTCCAGCTGACACTGCCTTCTCTTGCCCTCCTTCCAGGTCCCTTTGTGAGGAGCCCCGCCCTGTTAGTTCAGTCCCTGCCCTGTGGGTGACATGCTGACACAAGGATTGTTGGTCTCATCACATTCTGGAATAGTCTTTTGAGTGGTTTCAAGATGCCCTGTGATCTCTTCCTCTGTGCGTTGGCTTTCTCAGCAAAATTGAAACCCACTACCTAGAAAATCTCTTCCCAACTCATCTTAAATAGCTTCAAACAATACCTGAATTACGAATGATCCACCTCAGTGGGATGGGGTTTGTCTTTCTTTGAACACAGTGTAACAACCCTCATAAAAATTATCCCAGCAACTGAATTGCAACAAAATTTCTAAGGAATAGGCAAAAAGGAGAAGCCAGGAGTTCAGAAAAGAAGGGACATCTTTCTTCATGTTTCATGGCCCTTATTTCCCACGTGTCCATCTATGTGCTGCTGCTTCATCCAGAAAAGCCTCTTTTCGAAGACGTCCTCTGTAATCTCTGTGAGTTCTGAGAAACACACAAACACTGGACCTGTGCCTTACTAGAGATGAGGGAGCAGGTGGTTGAAAAGTGGANTCATGGCCCTTATTTCCCCCATGTCCGTCTATGTGCTGCTTCATCCAGAAAAGCCTGTTTTGAAGACGTCCTCTGTAATCTCTGTGAGTTCTGAGAAACACATGAACACTAGACCTGTGCTCTACTAGAGATTAAGAAGCAGGTGGTTGAAAAGTGGATTGTCCATTGGAATGTTTAGTCACAGCTGTAGTATGGTTATGGTTGCATTGACTTTTCCACAGCACTCTGTGGCTAAGAATGAGAAATTACCCTTAGCTGTGTTTTAAGGATACTGAAACTTAAAAAGAAGTGTGTTTGTGTCTGGCAGCATGACTGTCAAAAATGAAGCACCTCTTGGATTAAATAAAGGAAATATAATTTATTAACAAAAATTAACTTAGTAATTAACAAAATTCAAATTCTCAATTAAAATTCACTTAACTGGGAACGCAGCAATCAGAGACTCCTGGAGCCAATAAGGCTATGAGCCCAGGACAAAGATCCGCAGCGCCAGGTTTTACTTAGGCTAGTCCCAAGCAAAATCTCTTAGAAAGCAGGCCTGATGACCACAGCGCTGGGCATTAGCGCCAAGGCTAATCCAAGGCAAAAGAGCAGCTCCTGATTGGTGACAGGAGGTTTTATACCCCTCTGGCCCCTCCCATCACCACCCACTGTCCAGCCTCCAAGGTAGGAGGTGATTGGTTGAGTCTTTTCAAGGTCTGGATCATTAGCTGTTGGTTAGAGCATGATGCAAGTTCTTTTGACCAATGGCTCGTCTGCCGATACAGTTTCGGGATGATGTCATCTGTACTTCCAGCGGGAAAATTTCTCATTAAAATTCATCCTTGCCATGGAGTTTGGTGACAGTTCTCCAGCTGCTTGCTAAATACAGTCTCTGAGCACTTGTGGAGGTTTTCCCTCTCTGAAACACAACTTACTTAAATGTTAATTTGCAATACTTTATAATAAACTTGAACTGCTAAACATTATAACATTGGGGAAACAACTGTGAGAGATGTATAAGCTTCTTACTCTGTTAGGTATTTAACAACTTAATTATATTAAGAATTTTAACAACTTTAACTCAATTATTTAACATTTTGATGATGCGAAAGCCAACGTCTCATTTTATGCATAACAATTCCTCCCTTTCTCTCTTAGCTACGCTATATTGGCTTTCGCATCACACAAATGTGGATAATTCCTCTGAGATGGTATTTAAACATTTAAAGTTGTCATATACTTCCTGGGTCTTTTTGGTATTCTTCCTATCTTTCTTGGATTCCTTGAAGTTTAGTACTTTTTGGCTAGGTTGTGGAGGTGGTCGATTAGTTTGGAGATCCTGAATCAGAGGTATACTTTGAACAACAGAAGTTATTAAACATATAAAACAAGGGAGCAAACAGGGGAGAAAAATAAGACCTAAAGGGAAAGTCCAATTATTATTAACACTTTTTTCCACCACTCTCCTTTGAAGATGTTGTTCCACCATTCTGCTGTAGTGAGGGAGTGCCATTTCTGGACTGGGATATGAGTGATTTTTCTGATGTTTTGGGCTATTTTCTATACTGCTTCATCATTATCATCGATGTGCAGGCAGCAATCTGAGGTGTTAAACTTGGTGCACACTCCACCTTCTTCAGCTAGCAGATAATCTAAAGCAAGCTGCTTTTGATACACAGTGGTTCGAGTTTGAGTCTGCTGTACACTTATCAGTTCTAGAGCAGAGGTGGTTTCGTTAGAAATTATTTCAATTAGTGCTTGTAGCCTGATGATTCTATTTAACATGTAGATAGAGGTTCTATATCCTCAGCTCCCATCTTGGGCCCAAGTTGCAGGTCCCTAAGCTTCTAGAATTCGCTCAGGTGGCCACTCCTCTTCACCCCACTTTTGTGTTCCCCCGATATCATATCTTTTTGTTCTTTTCAGTTCATCATAGAGTGGGACTCTTAACTTGTTTCCAGTCTCCTCGGATAGGAGGAAGAAGCTGGGTTGGATAGCACCTAAAGTGCAACTTCCACACCAATGAGAGGGTAATTTTGAATGGGCTTTCTTTCCACAAATCCAAAAGAATTCTTGTGGAGCTTCCCAAAAATTAGTTTGGGTATTTGAGGCTGAAATCCAGCATCTAGAAATGTGGGGAAGGACTATATAGGCTTGACTTTTTGTCTCCCAGCATTGATTTGTTCCCTAGGATGTAGAACACAGTTTTTACCTTTCAACTTTTCTTTGGGCCAGAAAATCTCTGGTTCTTTTGGAATCCACCATTGTTTGTGTCCATCAATGACCAGGTATCTTTTACAAACAGTTTCTCCAACTTCTATTACAAACCTTTTTCCTTTTCTCCAGATGCACTCATCTCCAATAACTGTGTCACTTAATTGCCATTCCTCTGTTTCTTTCTGGGTTTGGGAGGTGAAGTAATTTAATTTAAGTAAATCACGGGGTCCGATGCTGACTCCTCGCCAAGTTCAAGTCTCTGAGTCTAAGGTTCCTCCACAAACCCAACAATTGGTTAAATTTAATTGTCTACTAATTCGTTCAGCCAAATCAATGAATAGATTCTTATTAGACGCCAATGGGTTTTCTTTTTCTTGCCTTTCCTTTTCATTTATCACTATCTCTCTAATTAAGTCAATATCATATGATTTTCTTTTTAATAAATCTTCCTTTTTTGATATGTAATTAAAACACAGCCAATCTTCTTAGAATGGACACTCTCCTTTCAGTTTTGGGCTGAATTTCCTATATTTCTCCCAATCCAATATTTGATTCCTCATTTGGAAGAAGTACCTAGGGTAGTTAGATTGTAGCAAGACGGGTTCACATAGGTATGTGCCCAGAAGGAGTGTTTTACTTTTTAAGAGTTTCCTTTTGTCTGGTACACCATCTTGTAACATTGGTTACACTTGGGTTCCTCAGCTGGTGCAAGGGGGAACCACAGGTGGAGCAGAATCCAGAGGTGGAGCAAGAAGAATAGGATCCACTTACTGAAAGGTGTCGCATTCCTTGCTCCTTCTGTAACGCCGCAACGGGAGGGTGGTTCGGTGCCATTACACTCTCTGTCTCTTCCTGATGTCATCATCTTCCTCTCTGCTCCTTCTTCTGGGTTCACCTCCTTGTTGTTACCCTTTGGTGTACTCAGTCGTTGGAAAGTCTTAATCTCCAATTCTTTGCTTCTGTCTTTGGTTTAATTAAATAATGGGGGCTTCCTGCTCTTAATTTAGAACAAAGTAACAGAGTTATTAGAAATGAAGGCTTGCTTACATATAGAAATTGGAACTACAACAGTGTAGGAAATATCCAGATACAAACACAGAACTTGATTATGATTTTTAAATGTAACTTATGAACAAAGTTGAAATAGTTAACTTTATGACTAAATATTAACAATAAGAAGGGTATTAATTAACTTGGAGAATAACAAGGGTTAATTTTAGGTTTCAGAGGAGTCTTCGAGAGGTGGTTCAAACAAGTGGAAGTCTTTTTCTTCTTCTGGGGGTGCTACTGGTCCTTTTACTCTTCTAACATGAGTCCATCCTTTCTCGAGTGTTCTTACAGCAGTCTCTGTAGTAAGTTGTACCTGAAACGGACCTTCCCAAGAAGGGGTGAGTGACTTTTCTTTCCAATTTTTAATGAGTACCCAGTCTCCAGGAGAGATATGATGAAGCGAGAAATCCAAGGGGGCAGATTGGGGTAAGAAACCCCTCTCTCTCAGGTCTTTCAGGTTGTTGGCAATCAACTGCACAAACTTCTGTACATTAATATTTCCACACTCTTTGGCGTCAGTTTCTTGTTGGGTGACTAAACAGGGCAAACCATACAGCATTTCATAAGGGGAAAGGTTTAAATTCACTCTTGGTTGGGTTCTAATTCGGAGGAGAGCAAGAGGGAGACGTTTGACTCAAGTCCACTTAGTCTCTAGGATCAATTTGGTTAAAGTAGTTTTGATTGTTTGATTCATGCATTCTACTCTCCCCGAACTTTGCGGATGCCAAGGGGTATGAAGTTTCCAATATATACCTAATTGTTGAGCTAATTGTTGTAAGACTTGAGAGGTAAAATGTGTTCCACGGTCCGAATCAATGTGATTTACCATTCCATATCGAGGAATAATTTGTTCTAAGATGACCTTACTTACTGTGTGGGTTGTAGCATTAACTGTGGGGACTGCTTCCACCCAGTGAGTAAGGTGATCTACAATTACCAAGAGGTATTTCCATCTCTGAATTGGGGGCATTTCAGTGAAGTAAATTTGTACGCTTTGGAAAGGCCGAATTGCTAATTCAATTCCCCCAGATGTTGTTTTTCTCATTACTTTACAATTTACTTTCTGACAAATGATACAACTTTTAGTAATTTGGTTAGCCGATTCATAAATGCCAAGGCATCCAAAGGTTCAGAGAAAGTGGTCTGCTAAAGCTTTTGAACCCCAATGATCAGTTTGATGTATACTTAATAGAATTTCTCGGGTCAATTCTTTATTCAGAATTTGGCAGCCATCTGGAAGATGCCACTGACCTTGGGGGTCTTCTTTTCCTCCTATGGAGATTAGTTTCTGCTTTTCTTGGTCTTTGAAAACAGGTGTTGGTAAGGTGTTTTCTGTCTCTAATTTTAATTCTATGATTTTTATTTCCTTTCCTTCGAGAGCAGCATCTTTGGCAGCTAGATCAGCAAGGGCATTCCCTCTTGTTTCTATTGCCAATCCCCTTTGGTGTCCTCATATGTATACCACAGAAATTTCTTTAGGTAATTTCAGAGCCTCTAAGATTTTCTATTATCAACTCCTTGTGCAAGATATCTTTCCCTTTAGTATTGAGGAATCCCCTCTCTGTCCATATTTTCCCAAATGTATGAACTACACCATAAGCATTTCGAGAGTCAGTGTAGATGGTTCCTGTGGTGTTGGCTAGTCTGTTAAGTGTTCTCTCTAGAGCATACAGTTCGCATACTTGGGCTGACCAAGCAGCCTGTAGTTTTCCTTTTTCAACTACTTTTAATTGATGTCCATCTACAATAGAGTATCCAGAGCAGCGTTTTCCATTTACGTATGTAGAGGACCCATCAATGAAAAGGATTTCTCCTTCCTCTGGAGGACAGTCTAACAGGTCTTCCCTGACTTTAGTTTGCAAGTCAATGATGTTGATACAGTCATGAATAACATGATTGTCCTGTGCGGTTCCATAAAGGAATTGGGCGGGATTCATGCTAGAGTTGGTAACCAATGTTAGTTGGTCTGTGTGCATTAAGATGGCTTCATAGTGGATCATCCGAGGATCTGATATCCACTCGGTGGCTTTCTGACTGAGGATGGTTTTTATAGAGTGTGGTGTATGTACAGTAAGTTTTCCCCAAAGATAAGGTTTTGGCTTTCTGAAACGAGGGTGGCTACTGCTGCAACTGCTTGAATGCAATTTGGCCAGCCTCAGGACACCGGATCTAATAATTTGGAGAGGTAAGCAACTGGCTTGCAGGTTCCACCCCACTCTTGGGTCAGGACTCCGTAGGAACTTCCTTTCTCCACATTAACATACAGGTCAAAAGGTTTTTCTAGGGAAGGAAGGCTTAAGACAGGTGCCTTTGTTAACTTTAGTTTTAATTCTTCCAATTCTCGATCATCTTCTTTAGTCCAATTTATGGGTTCAGGTTCGATTAATTTTTCATATAAAAATTTAGCCTTTTGAGTATATTGGTCAATCCAAAGTCGGCAATACCCAATTAAACCTAAAATTTGTCTGATTTCTCGCTTTGTTTGCAGTGGGTGAAATAAACAAAATAAATAAAATAAACGATGGTCAACCGGTGTGGGTTTATTAAAAGAAATAAGAGTAAAACCAGAAAAACAAGGTGGCAGAACACGGAGGGGGAGTAGCCCTCTCCAGGCTCAGAGACGGGAGGACCTCACTGTGAGAGGCAACCCACAGGAGGAGGACCCGTTCTTATGCTGAAAGCATCCTTTAAAACCTCACTGGGGTCCTCCCATTGGTCAGTCCGCTAGAAGTCCCCTGGTGATACAGTCCATTGGCTGGTGTTTCCCGCTCCTAGGATGGTGATAGGCTCGTGGCTAGGGGCATCCCACTCCCCTCACGGAGTGTTGTGTGGTTGGTGGGCCGCTTGGACTGCAGGGGGACCGCTGATCGGTTGCTGAGGTTGTCTCACACACAGAGCTGTCAGTCAGGTAGTACTGAAAGTTTAAATGTCCTGGGCTCTCTATGCTGCCATCTCATGGTTTTCTTCTGTAACTGCACTCTTTGGAAACTTCCGGAACAAAATGACATTAAAAGGAAAAGACCTCGTGTGATACCCGTTTTAACCATAACAAGAACTCGTATAACTGAACGCAAAACTTTTAACTTTCCTAACTATCCCCGTACATCCCGAATAACTCCCCGAAAACGCCTAAACTAGAAAAACACTTATAACATGGGGGCAAATTTAAAATTCCCTCTATTCTTTCAGGGCTTAATTTCCTTGTTCCTTGTCTAATTATGTGGCCTAGATATTTTACTTCTTGTTGAATGAACTGTAATTTCGATTTAGAAATTCTTAAGCCATTCTTTCCTAGAAAATTTAATAATTGGATAGTAGCCAATCTTACAGTGGATTCTTGTTCCCCTGAGAGCAACAAGTCATCCACATATTGTGTTACCTGTACTCCTATGGGTGAAGAAAAGGAGCTCAACAGTTCTTCCAGAGTCTGGCCGAAGAATGTCGGTGACTCGGTGTACCCCTGGGCAGTCTGGTCCAACACAATTCTTGCTTCCTTCTGGTGTCAGGATCCTCCCAAGTAAACACAAAGACGTTCCTACAACGAGAATCTAGAGGACATGACCAAAATGCATCTTTTAGATCAATGTCATAAATCAAGACAACTCTTAAAGTTTAATTAAAAATAAAAATAGTTTATTAACATAACAGCAGCTCGGAAGGAACCCCAAAAAAGAAAAAACCTGAAAAATCAAAGAGTCTGGGAACACGGGGATTGGAGACTCTTCAAGCCTGTCCGTCTGTAAAACCCAGAGTCCAAGAACCCACAGTGCTGGCAATTTGCCTTGGGAGGTCCCAGCAAAGCTGGAAATCTGGCCTGGAATCCAGCACTGGGCACTGCCTGGCTACTCCAGAGCAAAAATGCAGCTCCTGACCCTTGTCAGGCCTTTTTATTCCCTCTGGTCTCCTCCCAGAACTGCCCAGTACCGCCCATGGTCCAGCCCTCTGGGTAGGAGTCCATTGGCTCAGACCAAGGGTGACATCAATCTTCTTTCACCAATGGCTTGTCAGCTGCTAGGGGCTCAGCTTGAAGATGATGTCACCACGACTTTGAGCGGGAAACTTCTTCATTAGTATTCATCGTTGTCATGGAGCTGAGTTGCAGCTCCCCAGCTGTCAGCTAAAAACAGTTCTTGGGCACTTCTGAAGGCTTCTTCCCTGTCCCTGAAACACAACTTGCTTTCAATGTCAAACTGCAAGGATTTTAATAAAGCAGAACTCTTCCAAACTTCACCCAAAAAACATAACTTTCTCCAACAGTTAATTACTCAGCTACTGCAACAATTTCGATAACTTTCAACTCGTTTAATCACTCCCTAATAATGTAAAAGCCAATTAGTCAGATCATACATAATAATCAATAACAAAAAAACAGGAATGGACAGGTGGTACTTTACTCAATAGTGTGTAGGGATTTTGTACTAAAGGGTATTTAGCTTGCACTCTTTTGTTAATCTGCCTGAGATCTTGTACTAATCTGTACGTTTGATCTGGTTTGGGTATGGCTAGAATAGGGGTATTGAAGGATGTCATATATAAAAATCCTGGCTGGTCTTTTGCATAGTCATTTTGCCTTATCTGTGACGAGGATTAGTTGCGTAAGTTAATGTTAGCTGTATGTTTGTTAATTGCATAGTTGTTAATTGGCTAATTACAGTTAAAGTTGCTAAGGCTATTCCTAGAGCCCAAGTCGACCCCAGACATTCCCAAAGGAATAGCCACTTTCTCCCCACAGTTTCATGTTTTATAATTAAAAGTTATCAAAAGTTAGTTGTTTCTCATAGAGCCAAGTCGAACCCCGACACCCCCTAGAAGCAACCAATTTTTCCCAATTCATGTTGATTTATATTGTTCTTTGTATTGCTATCACTCTTTTGTGTTTTAAAAATTTATTTTGTATGTTTAACTGAAGTTGTCTTAGAAATCTAAGTTTTCTAAACTTGATTTCTAAGCTCCCCTCACCAGGCTTTCTAACTGCCAGTTTCTAAAAATAGCTCCTAACTGCCGCCCTGTAACTTGGCTCCATGGTAACCTGGAATACTAATGAGGAGCCTTCCCGCCTTTTCCAACCGAAATTACATCATTGGTCTGCTGTCCCCTAGCAGCACGAGCCCATTGGTGGGAAGGCCTCCCCTCAATCAAACAACTCAACCAATCCACTGGTGCCATAGGGGCTGGACAGGGGCAGGCAGGGGAGGAGACACCACCTTATAAAATAGCCTGCGCGAGCAGGAAACACGCTCTTCGCCTCCAATTAGTGGTGGTGACGCCTGGTGTTGGGAGCTTGGCCTCTCATCTCTTTTAAAGAGAGACTCTTATAATTCCTTTGGACCTCGGACTAGCCGGAGTTCACCCCAGCACCATACAGCTCCCCGTCCTAGGGCAGCTGTGCGGTGGCCCGGGTGCCCGATCGCCGCGTTCCCGGTTTTGTTTTGCTCTTTTTATTTTTGGCTTTTATTTTGGACATTCCTTGGACGATTGCTGCTCTCAATAAACATCTTCTACCTCACAGCAAGAGAGTTGTGGCTCATTTTTCACATAGGAAGACTTACAAACTTCTAAGATCTCATCACTGATCAATTCTTGTATCACAGGTTTCAATCCTTTCCGTCTTTCTTTAGATAATGGGAACTGCGGAACTCTAACAGGTTGACTATTGGAAATCAAATCTATAGTTACAGGAGTGATGTCCCGTTTTCCTCTATTTCCTGGTCTTGCCCATACCACAGGATCGATTTCCTGCTCATCTTGTAAAGACAAAGAAAACAGTTTAACTTTCATCTGTCCCTCCTGGGGAATTACTCCAGTTTTAAGGGGTACTTGGAAATCTCGGCCTAACAAGTTGTTTCCGACCTGCTATAAATACAGCACATCTCCTTGTTTGGTTTGTCCATTTCTGATAATTGAGACTTGTTTTATCACAGGTACTGGAAAAGATTCCCCTTTTGCACCACTGATGTTAATGGTTTCTTTCCTTAAAATGCACCCTTTGGGTTTCTCAGTGACACAGGTTTTTTCGGCACCTGTGTCTACAAGAAACTCCGTAATTTGTCCCTGGGGACCTACTCGGAGCTTTATCAAGGGCTCTCTAAGATGGTTTTGATGCCCCAGGAGATAGAGCCCCTGACATCCCCAGTCTTATAGGGATCGGCCTTCCATCTGGAAGGCTCCTTGATCCCTTAACCTTTTAAAACAATGCCATTGCACATGCCCTTCTTTCTTACAATAAAAACAGATGGGTTTCTTGGGCCTTAGAGTATTATTTCAGTGTATGTTTTCTGTTTCTTTCTCAGTGCTTTTTTCCTTTGAGGTTACAGGTTGGGTTTCAGCTTTCATGATTTTGGCCTTTATTTTCATCTTTTCTTCATCTCTCCTCATGTATACTTTTTGTGCTTCCTCCAGTAATTCATCTAACTCTTTCTCTGGCCACTTTTCTAACTTTTCTAATTTTCTTCTTATATCCGGCCACTTTTCTAACTTTTCTGATTTTCTTCTTACATCTGGCCAGGAGTGTAAAACAAAATGCATTTTTAACATACTTTGACCTCCTTCACTGTCCAAATCTATTTCAGAATAGAGTTGGATATTGTTCCTTAACCGAGTAATCCAAGCGGTGGATGACTCATCTTTTTCTTGTTCACTACAAAAGACTTTTTTCATATTGTTTACTTGAGGAACTGCCTCTTTTATTCCTTTTATGATTAGAGACCAGTAATCTGTCATATTTCTCCTACCCTCTTCTAAATTTAGGCTCCAATTAGGGTCTTCAAGGGGTAATTTGTGCTCTCCAATTGGTCCCTGGTTATTTTCTCAATCCCAAATATTAATTCCTGCGATCCGAATCATTTCTCTCTCCTCTAGAGAAAAAAGGGTTTGCATTATGGAATGTAATTCTTTCCAAGTGAAAATATTAGGGTCTAAAAACTGATCAAATTGTTCAGACAATCCCACTGCATCACTTAGTAAGTTTTTCATTTCCTTTTTAAACTCCCTCACTTCTGTAGAAGTAAGAGGTACAGTAACATAGCCAATTCCACCTTTGGCTCCTCCCATCGGGACTTCCCTCAGGGGTAAAATTTTAGAACTTTGGGAGTCACACTTACAGGTAGAACATTCACTTTTTGTGATTTGTTTCTTTCTAGTAGAGAAGGCTGGACCTTCTGGGCTAGAAAGATTTTTATTAGTTGTTTCATTTGTGTTTGAGGGCGATGGCAGATCATCGGTACTAATTTCATTTGTATTTTTAATTCTGGTTGGATCACTCGAAGTTAAGGACTCTGGGACTTCAGTTTATTCATTAACATTGGTAGGAGAGAGTGCATCTAAAGGGTGCCACTTTGGTTGACTGAGTTTCCTTTTTGATTGTTCTTTCTGGTTTTCTACTACAGGAAGGATTTGGTTTGGTTTCTTTTCCTTCTGTCCAGTATTTGAGCCAAATTTCAGCATAATCTTTTTCTTCAGAATTCATAGGTGATTTGTAATGTACACAGGTATAAAGAGCTTTGCAAAGCCAAGTTTCAGTGGATCCATGTTTGGGCCGATAGAGCCCATCTTTTCGAATTTTTGGCCACTTAAACATGCAATAATGAATCATTTTACATTGATCTTTTTTGGAAGTTAAAAGATTTTCTTCCCATTGCTTGAGCATTATACCTAGGGGACTATCTGGGAAGATATTGTGTTTTTTGAGCTGATCTCTGTTTCTTTTGTTTGTATGTCTCATTTTCATCTAATGAGAGAATGAGCAAACAAACCGAAACAGATTTTATTAAGATGTCTTTAATAAAAACTTGAATCAACCAAAAGGAAATAACGGTATGTGGAAATCCCAATAAACAAGATGGCTACAACTTAACAAATTCAAAACGGCGGCCCCGTGGGAACAATTCAAAATGGCAGTCCTTCCCGCAGATAAATTTAAAATGGCGGCCCTTCCTGCAGAAAATTCAAAATGGCAGCCCTTCCTGCCAAAAAAATTCAAAATGGTGGCCCTTCCCACCAAAAAGACCCACCCAAGAACTCAATTAAACTAGAAAAGTTAGAGCAAAAATAATAATTATAACTGCAAAATCCCAAATTGGTAATTTGTATTAAAATAAATAAAAGAGAACACTAAAATATTCCACCAAATAACGTTATCAATAGCAACAAAAAGAACAAATGTGAGCTTACTAACACAGACCACAAAATTCCAATTAAAAGTAAATCACACATACAGCTGAAACAAACAACAAAATGGCTGCAACTTGACAAACTATATTCACCTTACAAGCTCCGGATCTTGTAAGGCCAGTCACGACACTTCAAAAATGGGTTTCTTACTGGCCACTCGGAAACCCCTCCTAAAATGGTCCTTCCTCCCTCCATTGGAGTCACAGCTGCACTCAATCTTCCCCCTCGTCTGCCCAGGGGAGTGATCCGTCACAGTGTGCTCCACTTCATGAGCTTACTGCACTCACACACATACTCTCTCCCCCCTTCATTCACACACCACAGTAAGCTCCGCTAGGGAGTTCACCCCAAACAAAAATGCGAGGCCCCTAAAAAGGGTTTCCCTAACTTTAGATCCTTGAAAAAGGAGCAGGCTTTACCAGGCCTTTGTGCTGGGCAGTCTCCTCTCAGCTGCAGGTAAATCCACAGATCTTGGTGGGCGATGATCCAGGGAAAAAAAAAATCCAGGAAATTAAAAAAGAAAATTCCCTAAATCGTAGGCCAAAAAATATGGCTCCTGGACAACTCTCCAAAAGAGCTGTCAAAAATGAAACAACTCTTATAAAATCAATATAAGAAAAATAAAAGAAATACAATTTATTAACAAAAATTAACTTAGTAATTAGCAAAATTCAAATTCTCAAATAAAATTCACTTAACCAGGAACGCAGCAATCAGAGACTCCTGGAGCCAATAAGGCTATGAGCCCAGGACAAAGATCCACAGCGCCGAGTTTTATTTAGGCTAGTCCCAAGCAAAATCTCTTAAAAAGCAGGCCTGATGACCACAGCGCTGGGCATTACCAAGGTGTAGTGGGTTTGGTTTGTAAACTGGGCAGAAACACCAATTAATGTAGTGGTTTAGTTCGCATTTCTTACGTTCTGTGAGATAGGATGCAAAGCAGGCTCAAAAGTTAAAGAATATGAGAAAGTTTATTAACAGAACTAAAACAAAAAAAAAAAAGAAGAAATTAAAGCAAACCTCCTTTTTCTCCAGCACCTCCCTCCCTCTTTACCCAACTCGCACAAAGGATAACAAAACATGTTTCTTGGTCAGCATTTACAGTTCTTAAAAGTCTCTCTGCTATTTAAGGAAACAGAGATCTTTTTCGCTTCTTGTGGTTCCCAAACTGCACCAGCCAACAGTCCGCCCAGAATATCTGCCACCAGGAAAAACATCTCTCCCATGGAAAGAAATTACAGTCTCTTCCATACTGCATTTTTACCATGGACCACATGTGGGGTCTCACGTTTAAAGACAGGCAAATTCCAGCCTGAAAACAACAACTCTCTTCTTCACAGAAATTTTAAAATCTCTCACAACCTCTCACAGCTTCTGGGTAACCTGGCGTGGTCATCTTTGTTTTCTCACATAGGCTGCACAACGAATTTTCAATCCCCCCATGTCTTAAAATGGATTAAAGAGAAAAGCAGCTTGGGATATTACAGTTTCTACCACGGTCTGCAGAAAGCAGTTTTAAGCTTTCACGCGGCAAAGCGCGACTCTGCCCTCTTTCTTCCCCATCCGCCATCTTCAGCTTCACTCTCGCTCTCTCTCTGATCTTGAAGACGCCATGCTGGAGTATAGTTTTCAATGTTCAGGCTTTATGGTAGAAAAAGCCTTGCTTCCTTTCACGCTGCTGGCTCCTCGATGTTGTCTTTCAGCTCCATCAGCTCCCACTGGGTCTCCGCGGGCTATGTGGGGGGGGAGAGGGGGGGAAGAAGGGAGTCCTAAGAAGCCGGGCTAGGTGGTCTTGGCTATTGCAGCAATTATGGTTGTTTCTCAGCTGCCCGGGGCTCTGAGGGGCTCTCCCGAAGGCACCCGGGGCCGCGTCCCGGTGCCGGGGGAGGGGAGGCCCGAGGCTGCTCTGAGAAACGGAGCCTCGGGGCCCATCTCCCCCACTCCCCGCAGGAGGCTCCAAACTGAAAAAGGGAACTTCCTGTGTCTCCACAGGGTTAAATATGGAAATTTTGAAAAGTGCTACTGGTTAAAAGATCTGTCCATCAACTCAGGTTCAACCTACCACAAAGGTTCAGTGTCTGGCCTCAAGAAATCAGTCCAAAAAGAAAATGCAAACCTCAGCTTGCAAGTCAGAGTGCCAGTCTTTCAGCTGTCGTTTATGCAGTATGTGCAAACAACTTTTCAACATATTTGCAAAAAAAATCTATTCGCTCTTTCTATACCTATCCAGAACCTGACTCTCCCCTCTTTTTATTTTGATTTGAGATCAAAACACAATTATTTTCTGGACAGGAAAGTAAGAACCACCTACAAATACAGGCTACAGGTATGAATCTATACTGCAGTGCCATGGCAAGTGGTGCCATGGCAAATGTGAACATTTGTGCTGACACAGCAGCCTTCTGCAATGCCCTACCAGCCCATGCTTCACATAGCTATAAGCTCTCCACCCGGTGTTAGAAAAAGTGTAGAAGAGCTGACTATAAGTAAACAAAAAATAGCCATAATGCTCATTTTGTTAATATGGTGAACAATGGCTATCTAATACTACAGCCCTCATAGAACTGAGTATTCAGATTTCCACTTAGTACATGCTGGCAGTTTTACTTTGAAATCAACAGGTCAGTACAAATCAAGTTATCAATACAAATTAATTTGCTGTATGATCTAACTAAAAATGCCTCATTGTCAGATAAGTTTAGTAGAAATTTGCAAGGTCATCAATCCACTGATTACTTTTTCATTTTTTCTTTAGTGACTATTCTCCAGGAAAGGTTTTACAGAGTAATCAGCTTGGGTGTAATTAAAATACCATTACATTTCATATAGCCATTTCGGTATCAGAACAAAGCCATAAGACTGCACAGGCTTTTAAAATACCTTTTAAAATAAATTTTTAAATCAACAGCCTGAATAGGACTCAGATTAAAACCTCTATGAAACCTCAACTCCACTGGAAGATTCCCTTCCTTGTCACCCTGTGAATAAGCTCTACATTCACTTTCTGAATAGTCCATTGTTTTTTTAAGATGGAAAGTCCCGTTTATGGTGGTTTTGTTATGGTTAGGAATTGGGGAAGGGTCTCCTTCCTTCACCAACTCCACACTGCAGTACCTTTGGAATATGGCCCACTGGCTGTTTTTTGTGCAGCTGCGGTACTTCTACTGAGGCAAAAAGTTCAGCCAAAAGCCCATGAGGAGTGGGGCAGTCAGAGCATCCTGTGCAGATACAGGCCTGCAGCTGTGACTCGAGAGGGGTTTGGTTCCTGCCCAGCGCAGCGGGTGCGTCTCCTCTGTGACCACCCCTTCCTCCCAGGTGCCCTGGATAGTAGGTACGAGGCTCTGTAGGGGGAATGGAACAGGGTGGGGATGTCTGCTGGCAATAGAGGGCAGCAGAGAGCAAACAGTGCAGGATGTTCCTGGAGTGTGGGACAGAGAACTGACACAGCTGGTGACTGAGCCAGTGAGGGAAGGCACCGCTGGACCTGCTGTTTGTGAAGGGAGGAGGGCTGGTGGGTGACAGGAGGGTTGGAGGCTCGGTGATCATGAAATGCTTGTGTTTGATTGCCAGAGAAGGAAGGAGAGGTGTTGGGAAAATGTTTACCTGTAACAAATTGTGAATTCCTTAAGCTTTAACAGACAGTGCTTAGTCCTGTATTCCCCCACACCAGTGATTAATGTCTGCAAGTAGATAACTTAGCCTTGAGAACAAAGAGAGTGGGCCTGCTAAGAAGACAGCTGCAATGCATTCAAGGGGAAGAAAGTGGTTTTAGGAGGCTCTTGACCATAGAAGGAGAATTTGTAGAGTGGGGTGTTGTCTGAACAACCACCAGAGATCCTCGAGACCCCTACTCTCAATGTCAGTACTTTTTGGGGAAGTGATTTAAATAT
>VZTH01009687.1:0-17299 GCA_013397815.1 Aleadryas rufinucha
TAGGAGACATCAGGGAAGGGCAGGGGACATCAGGGGATGGCAGAGGACAGCAGAGAATGGCAGGGACGGCAGGGGACAGCAGGGGACCGCAGGCAGCCCCTTCCTCCGTGCTGGCAACCTGCAGAGCCTCCCCCTGCTCATCACTCCTGCACAATCAGTGAGTCCAGATGGATTTTGTCCCCTCCTGGGACCGCTGGCTCTCCTCATATTTCGATGGAGCTCTTTCAAGGGCTGCCCAGTGCTGAATTGATTTTCCAGACAGGCCCAAACCATCGATGCCTTTGTCAGAAACACGTCAGGGCTGGCGGGCAGCGGCGTCGCTGCTTTGGGGCGTGTGACGGGAGCACTCGCTGCAAGGAGCCCTCTGGGAGCCCTCATTCCACACGTGGGGATGGTTTGGCACCATCTGACACTGGGGGGGACTGGGAAATGCATCCCAGAGGAATCCAGAGCTGTGAGATCCCCCCCAGCAGCCCGTTCCATGCAGGCAGGCTCAGGGATGGGCGCAGGACGTGGCTCCTGGCAGAGCTCCCTGTGCTGAGCTCTCTCTCTGCTCCTGGGGGCTGTTTTCACCCACAGGATCCTCCTGCCAGAGCCTCTGCTGCCTCAGCCCCTCCTGGGGTTGTCCCTCCTCACCTTCACCACCTCAGGAGAGCCTCTGGACATGCACAGAGCACGAGGATGGCATGGAAAAGTCATGGATTGGCCAAGGCATGACCCTTTTGGACCCCCAGGTCCCAAAGAGAGTTGTTGAGAGGAAGAACCTGAGGCAAAGGTCAGGATCCACCCATACCCTGAAAATCAGCCATTTCAGCTGATTTCAGGCAAATTCCACGGATTTATCACCATCTCCTAGGACCTGATCTCTTGGTTTGGAGCCAGACAAAGCCACTCCCATGCATTTTCACCCCGTCCCTCAGCACTGGGAATTCAAGCTGGCCCCAAAGGGCAGCGGGGATGGGAATGCCGAGCAAGGTGCATCCCCAGATCTGAAAACACGGCGTGGTTTTGCTTCTTTAAAGCCAACATCTCCCATTCTTTGCAGCCCTTCACCTCCCTGCTCGGGAGCGGGCTGAGGAGCAGACGCTGCCAGACTTCAATTCATCCACTAAAGCTTCAGGGAGAGCCAGGGAGAGCAGGTCAGGATGCAGGAGGAATGGCAAAAGGAATAAGGCAGGAAGCAAAGGGCAGGAAGGGGATTGGGAAAGGCAGAACTGAAGGAGAGAGAGAAAAAGCAAACCTCATCCAGGCTGATTTGGGTGTTTTTAGGGGTTGTCTCTGTTTGCTGTGCTGAATCAGAGCAGGGCTGGTGGGGAGGATGGGTGGGTGTGGGAGGCAGCCTTGGTGACATCCAGGCTTGGTGACATCCAGATTTGGTGACATCCAGGCTCGGTGACATCCAGGCTCTGATTCCTGGGAGCTGCCAAATCCTTTCCCTGTGCCGCACAAAGCCTCAGCCACCCCCCCCGCTCTCAGCACCGCTGCCCCGGGCAGGGACAGATTTGTCACTCCCCTCTCCCTGTCATTCACCTCCAATCCCCCTTTTCCCGGTGCAAACAGATCCTTCCTTTTGTCCCGGTGACTTCCCAGCCCTTCCCAGGTGTGTCCCGGCTTTGCAGATGGTTTCACAGCCAGCTCCGTTTGCACCGCTGTGTTTTCCTTTGCTTTCTGCTACTCTTGTACGTTTTCCCCCCTGATCAAATGCTTCAGTCCGAGCCTCACAGCTGGAAATTCGGTTTTTTGCTGCTTCTGAAGAGCAGAGCGCTGCTTTTCCCGGGCTTTTCATTATCCAAATAATTCAAGGACCTGAGCAAAGGAGATGAAACCCCACACCAGGCAGACCTGAACTGTCTGAGGCATCTCCTGTGCAAACATCCCCTCCCCGCCTGGCGCTTTAAAGTTGTTTTTGCACCTTGGAAAAGCAAATGAATTCCACATTAGCGGCTTTTAAAGGGTTTGCAGATTCCCAGCAGCCCTGAACGCGCACAAGGATCACCATCACCATAAGAAACTCTGCTGCCCAGGCAGAATTCCCGGATTTTTTGGCACCTGGAGGGAATCCACACATTTTTGTATCAATAAACGAGGTCAAGGAGGATCAGAACCGACAGCAGAGCCTCAGAGAGCCCAAATCACCCAGGGTGATGGCTTCTAAAATAGCATTAAAGGGGAACCCCTTGCCTGGGAGAGATTTCAGTGGGAAAAACAGGTGGGAAAGGTGAGGCTCCAGCGATGTATCAGAGTTTACCTCCTCATTTGTGGTGCACAGAGAAGAGGCTGAGTGCTTGCTGTGCTCTCCGAGTTTCCATGGTATTTCTGGAGGGCAGCTCTTGGGTGGAGAGCAGGATTTGCTGCCGCTCAGGGTTCTGCCTTCTCAGAGGTTTTCCAAGCAGTGGAAAGGTGCAAAAAGCCACGGATTGCAGAGAAAAGAAAATGAAAAAATTAAAAACATGACCAACAGTTCCCGAATTTCCAGAAGTTCAAAGCTCAAAAGGGAGGGAAGTGCAGAGAGCAGCTCCTCTTGCTAAAACCCCAACGTCGCCCTGGTTTGGGATCAGCTTTTCAGCCAACTGCTGAGAACTTTGGAGCAAACCTCAGCCTTTCCCAGGGCCCAGATTGTAGATTGGACCATATACCCCGAGATGTTTGTACTTAATTTGAGCCCACATTATGCTGCCTGCATATGGTGACACACACATTTCACTTTATGGAGCAGCTGCTGCTTTGCTGTTGAGGATGTAATGCACTGAGTGCATTATAGCACCGTTTGGGCTGGGGGAACTGCAGTGGTTTTTAGCTCTGATTAGCCCTGATTTGAAACCTGATTTCCTGAGGAAATGGAGCCTGTGACATCCCACTCTGGATGCGTGCCCGTGGATGCTGTGTGCCCGTTTGCTTGGCCATCATTCTTCTTTTTTCAGCGCTCCAGGGCCTGTTTCAATGCAATGGGGGAAAATCCAGTTTGCTTCTCTCCCAAAACGACTTCATGTGGGAGATTAAGTTTACAGGAGAGGTTCACGAGGCCGGGGAAACTGAGCTGACCCAGCACTTTCCCCTAAACCACTCCTGGAAATGAGAGAGAGAAGGGTGGGAAGCGCCCAAGATGCATCAGCCAGGCTGAATTCTGCTCTACCCAAGGACAAAAGCCCAGCTCAGTTTTAATTAGGAGCTGATTAAAGTCTAGAAGGGATTTCAGCTCTGCTGACCTCCCTGCTGGCTCATCCTCTGCTTCCCGGTTCGTTCCACAGACACCAGCTCCCCTTCCAGCAGCGACCGTGCCGCTCCCAGGCCATCCTAAATCCCGGGATTTGTTAATTTAACCCCACCCTGCCGCCTGCACCCGTTCGCAGCTGATTTCCAGGGAATCAGCAGAGCTCTGCCAGGAGCCCGCAGGGCACAGCTGTGGCTGGAACAAACGCTGGGAGCACCGGGAGCAGAATTCCTGCAGCTGATGCTGACGGGGCTTCTGCGCTCCCCTCGATGCTTCACAGCCAAAGATCTCCAAAGGAAAAAGCATCACCCACCCTCCAGCTGGCACCAAGTGGAGCTTGCGCCTTTTTTAAGGGACCAGCCACGGCGGCATCTTCACTCCACGGATCTCCAGAGCTCGGGGCAAAGTTTAGGGAGTATTTTTGCGGGCCGACACCACGGGCAGGACCGGAGGGAGCTCAGCTGTGCCTTCAGCTGTGCCCACCCCAGCAGAGCCCATGCCCAGGCTGATGCCAACACCCCCGAGCCCTGCACAGCCCCGGATTCATGAACTCTGCCGGGATCCAGCGCCAAAAACGGCCATAAACAGCACTTAGCGATGCATAATATATGAAAATGGCTCACGCTGAGCTTTTAGATGGAGAAGGGTTTTTTTTTCCCCCCCTCTTAATACTATTATAACATTCTCCTGCAGCCACGGAAGCACCGTCATAAATATTTAAAAGGAGGTTGAAAAGACCCAGCCTGTGAGCTTTGAATATTTATGGCCACCAAACCCTTGACCTTAAGATTTAGGGTGCAGCATACATAAACCAGCCTTATTTAACTCTACACCACAGGTCGCCCGGGGATCAAATCCGAGCTGAAACCTTGGAAGCATTTAGCACTTTTAAGGTTTGTAGTGGTAAACAGAGTGCCATAAATAGGGATTTCAGGCAGGGAGAGGAGGGGGGTGCAAGGCTGAGCACGGGGCTGGGACTCCCGAGGCACAAATTCCCCACGAGCCTCGATTTTGCAGCATCTAAAGCAGAGGGAAAAACAGCAATGGGAGAAATGAACAAAAGGTGGTAAATGCAGAGAAAAATGAAGTATCAGGAATAACAGGAATCACTGGGTTTGGGGGTTTCCTCCAGCCAGTTCTGCTGCTGTGGGTTTGTCCCATAAGGCACAGCCGGGTGTGCTCAGCCAAATCCGGGCCTCGGCGCCTTCATTCAGGATTTTCCAGCAGCCCCAGTGCTGCTGAATGCTTCAATCAGAGCCAATCAGAGATTTTCAGAACCCCTGTGCTTCCCAGCTGGTGTGGAGTTGTTATTTGTTCCATTTTTTGGGAGAATTATGACTCACGCTCGGTGTTGTCGAGTTAAATCCTCGCATTCCCTCTGCTCATCATCCCAACGCTTTCCTCCTCAAAACCTGGGTCTGAAACGGAGCTGATCCCACCCTGGAGAGGGATAAAAAGGGGGACCCCGCTCCTCTGCAGCCCAGAAAATTCCCCACAAAGTGAGCAGGTGGGACTGGGAGGACAAAGGGAGGAGCTGCTGGGAGCCAGGGCTGGACTCAGAGCAGATCCAGGTGGAGGTGCAGCACAGGGAACGCACAACACCCATGAATTTGTGGCTGTTTGTTTGCTCAGGGTAAGGCAGGAGCCTCTCAGAAGCCCTTCAGATCCATCTGCAGTCTGGAGTTTGAAACGCTCCTCTGATGTATTTGCATATTCAAAAACAAGAGGGAGGCGAGGAGATGAAAGGGAGGAGCTGGTGCAAGGCAAGGGCTGCCCTGCAGACCCCAGGAAGGTGGCACCTGCTGAAATCCCACCCAAACTACAGGAAAAATCAAAATCTGTGAATTTTAAATCCATTTTTGTTCACTTTTGGCCTACTCCTGCCCTTTTTTCCCTTTTTTCCCCCCACGATTTTTGTCGTTTTCCCTCCCGGAGCACGCGGCAGGGCTGGGGCTGCGGCTGGGAGCGGTGGGATTTCGGCAGCTCCTGCTTTATCTGCGCCCCACGTGCCAGAGCCTGTGTGTGGAACAGCCAGGGGTGAGCAGGCAGCAAGGCTCCAGAGCTGGTCACAGCTTGGTGACAAATGCTGGTGGCTCTGTTTGGATTGTCACGCTCTGACCTCGGGGACACCACACGGGCTCTGCTCAGCATCACCTCCAGCCCTCGCTCTGCAGCCGAATTTCTGTGTGTTCTGCCCTCTTTCCAAGTGAGATTTTCCCATCCAGACACCAGCCAGGCATGAGCAGGGAGCAAGGCTCCAGAGCTGGTCACAGCTTGGTGACAAATGCTGGCGGCTCTGTTTGGATTGTCACGCTCTGACCTCGGGGACACCACACGGGCCCAGCTCAGATGCCACCTCCAGCCCTTGCTCTGCAGCCAAATTATTGTGAGTTCTGCCCTCCTTCCAAGTGAGATTTTCTTATCCAGACACCAACCAGGGATAATCAAGGGGGAAAATGTGCTTTTAGGGCTTTCCTGGCCGTGAGGTTCTCCACCATCACCCGTGCCACAGTGCTGGATTAATTGCAGCGCTAACGAGCGTCTGCCAGGTGCCTGTCACAAATTATCTGTGGGAACTGGACGGCGCTTTCCCGACATTCCCAGTTCCGTTCTCTGGAACTGCTCCTGCTGCTCCATTAGCTGGAAAATAAACAAACCCACAGCCAAGCTGGCCGAGTGCCCGCTGCTGGGAACCTGCTGGAAAGGGAGGAAGATCCAATATTGCAATTAATAGGTCCGCTGGGGGTGTTTTGAGCAGCGTTCCGGCATCTCCAGCCCTTCGCGATGGGTTTGGTGCTGCCTTTCAGACCCAGCCAGAAGCTGCTGGGGGTAATCCCTGCACTTCCCAAGCCTGCTCCCTGTGCAGACCCACCAGGATCTGCCTTTCCCCTCCTGTTAACGTCCTCCCAGGAGTGCTTGACAGCTAGAGGGGCTGCAAGGGGAAGCAGGGACAGCTGGCTCCACTCTTCCCACCTCATTTCCTCGTGGAGACACCGGCTCGGAGAAGCTTTTTGCCATCCCAAGCCCTGCTGAAAATCCCTTGATGCACAACCTATAAGTGCTCAAAGGCTGGAGCCTTTCACTTGGGTCTTTTAACCCAACCCCTAGAGGTTGTTTTGGTTTTTTTTTTAGGAAAGAACCTTAAAATCCCTCTCCTCCTCTCCAGTTTGGATGGTGCCAGGGTTCCTGGGGGTGGAGCTGGCACAGAGGCGAGGTGGCTGCTTGTCCTTGCTTCCCCAGGAAGCTCCTGCCTGCCAAAGCAGCCAGCCATGGTTCCTGCAGCCTGGGGAGCCACAAAGACAAGCTGGAATGATGATTTCTGTGTGGAAATAATCGGGAGATGCCCACATGGGAAGAGCTGTGTGGATCACTGAAGGGTTTAGGGGGTGTACGAAAGATTGATGTGGGAGTGGCTGTAGGACGCAAAGAAACCTGTGCTGGTTTGGGGGGGATTCAAGTTGTTGGGGTCCTGCTCTCATTTGGGGTGACAAAGGCAAAGAAAACATCTGAATAGGTGGGACCAGACCTGTTCATGTCACTAAAGGATCTGTCCCTCTCATGGTGCTTTTGGGAGCCTCTTTAATAAACTTTGCAGAGGGAAATGTTTCCTCAGAGCCACCCAAGGTGTGCTGGGGAATCTTCAGCCCAGGAGAATTTGGGAGTGTTCCCACTGTTCCCTTGTGCATTCACCAGTCCTGTCCCCTGTTCCTGCTGTTTGTACAGGATTTCTTTCACTCCATCCCCACCCCTGAGCCTGCTGGGCCCCACGGCAGGGAGGCAGCTCCCCGAATCTCATCGCTCCCTGAGCGTCCCTCCCTCCCTGCCTGCTGTCCCTGGATTTGTGGTTTTGGTGCTCCAGCTCCCTGAATTTCCCTTGCCTGCCTGGAAAGGGGCAGGGATGGAGTTAAGGCAGGAAGGGGAAGGTGATGCCCCTCATCAAAGCCAAGCTTTGGGGTGTTTGGCTGGGAGCTGTTTGTGGGCACTGAGCACGTTAACGGGGCCGCTGCCGTTTATTGTGCGATCATCGCTTCAAACCCTCTCCTTTTCCTCCTTCCCTGGCTCCCCAATAACCCAAATGGAGCAGTAAAAATCCAGCCTGAAGGGGACAAATAATTCCCTTTACAGTTTATCCCCGGGCCTGCTCTCTTGCTGGTGGAAAGCTGCATGGGAGCAGCACAGCTTCTCTGCACTGCCTGAGGAGGGGGAGCAGCCACCCCAAACCTCTGCTGCCACCCTGCCCGGGGTGCCAGGACCCCGAGGTGGGACCTGGGAAGCTCTGAAGGTCATTTCAAAGAAATCCCAGCCAAGCCACCGGCCAAAACCTCTCCAGTGTGACTCTGGGCCTGGTTCCCTTCCCTGTCCTCGGGGAGAATAAAGAGCCAAGGCCAGGCAGGGGAGCTAAACTGCTGCTTTCACTGGCTCACAGGCACCGCGACAGCCGTGCTTTTTTAAAAATTAAATGCTCGCATCCAGTTGTATTTGCACTGGGTAATGTCCTCATCCGATGCCATCACTTCAAATCACTGTTTTTCAAATCCTCTGGGGCATCTGCAGCGAGCAGAGGGCCCGGGTCAAACACGAACCTCCCGGCTTGTTTGGGAACGGCGTTGCCATCGCGTTAATGAACCGTGGAAATCACGGCCAGTTGTTAATAAAGGGCGGGGGGGTTGGGGAGGAGAAGGAGGAGAAGGCAGGAGGGACTTTCCACCCCTTTCTCCAGAGAGCTTTGCAGCCACGAGGAAATGTGTGTGAGGCAAGGGCCTCGCCAGCTCGGAGGACATAAGTTTCCCATCCAAATATTGCTTCTTCAGAGGCTCTCGCCGCTCCCCAGGGATTCCCGCGGGAATTCGTGGAGCCTGGCCTCAGCCCGCCTTTGGAGGCACTCACAGAAGGCTGGTGGGGATATTTTTAGCCATTAAAGAAGCAAAAAGAGGCAAGGAGAAGGTGGAGAGAGGAGCAGGTTGCTGTGAGTGCTCCCTGCAGTGCTGGGATGATGGGGACGGGCTCTGCCGTCTGGCGCCGGCTCCCAAACGCTCAGGGAGGTGTCTTGGTGTGTCACTCGCCCTTCAGAGTGCACAGGATGAAATCCCAGCCCTGGGAGGGGTTTCTCAGCTCCACAGAACTTGCTGTCATTGCGTTAATATCGAAGGGGAAGAGCCTGGGTGACTGGACATATGGCTTGGCTGGAGCTGTGGGTTTTTCCTGCTGTCTCCCTTTCCTCTCCATCTGTCCCGAGAGGCAACGGCCTCTCCATTTCACAGCCCTGCACTGGAGAATTCTTGGCTTTGCCATTCCATCCCTGGATAAGTCCCTTTCCCTCCTGGGCATCGGGGCTGGCTGGTTCTGGGTTATTGAACGGGTTATTGAGCAGCTGGGGAGGTGGCAGATATCCCAACCAGAGCAGGGTACAGCATCTGCCCAGCAACCTCCTGTCCTGCCCTAGGACAGCCCCTATTGCTAATCCAAAGGCACTGATGTTAAACAGTTCCTGGATCAGGAATTATTTGGGGAGTTATGCTCTGCTTTTCATTCCTGCTCATGTAAAACATTTCTATTTCCAATCCATTTCACCCAGGACCCTCGATTCCCACTGCTTTTCCTCTCAAAAAGCTTGGCACTGACCTGTCCAGCTGAGATCTGTGTTCGCTTCAAGGCATCGAAATCCTAACCCAGCTTCGTGCCCCGTTCCTGAAAATACAAACCAGCAGGTGAAAGGCAGAATTGTCACCCCAGTTATCATTTTCCTGAGCCATCTTTACTGAATTCATGCAATCATGGAAGAGTTTGGGTTGGAAGGGACCTTAAAGGCTCCTCATCCCACCCCCTGCCATGGGTGGATACCTTCCACAATCCCAGGTGGCTCCAGCCTGGCCTTGGACACTTCCAGGGATGGGGCAGCCCCAGATTCCCTGGGCAGCCAGGCCTCTCCACCCTCCCAGGGAAGGGGAACATCCTCACGATGCCCCTCCCTGCAGTTTCCCTTGGGATACCACAGGCAGAGGTGTTTTGGGAGCTCTGTGCTTTGATAAAGCGAGTGAGATAAAAAATAAACAGTTTATAACAACTCTCATCTATTAGAAATAAACGAATGGGTTATTTCTAAAGCTGGTTTGGACTATTTCAGGTTTTAAATGCTGTCACCAAAAGGAAAAGCACTGATTTTTTTGCAGTTATGGGATGCCCAGCAGCTCCGTCCCTCCCAACACCCACAGAGAGGGACCCTCCCTGAGACCCTCAGGTGTGAACACACCACACAGGGAGAGAGCTGGGGTCTGTACTGAAGAACACTTGGAAAAGCTTTGGAGAAACAGTTCCAAAAGCTGGGGGCTGGGCTGAGTGTGACAAAAGGGGCTCGGAACTGAGGTGAATCATCCCCAGGCTCCGCATGTGAGCCGTGAGCCGGATGGAAACGTCACACCCACCGCACGTCACCTGAGCTCTCTGAGGGTCCAAAACAAGGAAAAAAACCCCATGAATCTCCCCCAGCAGCACTGAGACAGCGTTCCCCACCCCTCTCCTCACTGCCAGCGTTGGATTGTTTAGCTCACTTACGGAGGAGCTGCGTTCGCTTCCGCTGCCTCGCGCTGGGGCAGGGCTGGGATCACTCATCCAGGGGGGAAAGCGTGACAGTATTTCACGCCCCAGCGATCTGCCTTGTGAAAGAAATGAGGCTTACACGGTGTTTGGGCTCAGCTGCTCCTTATCTCCTGATGAGACACATTTCCAGGGCTCGTCATCGTCACGAACCCAAACTGCTCGGAGCCCTGTGCACCGGGCGGCTGCGGGGAGGCATCCGAGTGGGTTCTGCTTTCCTGGCTCCAGGAGCAGAGCTGGTCCTGCAGGAGGTGAGGTGGAAGCTGATCAGTGAGGGTGGCTGGGGGATTTAGGGCCTTGATTCCGATTTTGGCTCAGCTGGCTGTGATTCCCAGTTCCCCGTGGGTGCAGCTCCTGCTTTTCCCTTCTTTTTGGGATGGCCGAAGAGACCGAGCAGCAGAGTGACCCCAAAAGTGACAGGCCCAAAGTGACTGCTCCGTGATGGAGATGTTGGCCTGGCCATCAAGTTTGGGGTGGTTACAGCTGCGCCAGACCAGCACCTTCTCATCCTTAAACATCCTTTTCCAGTCACCTCCACACCAGAAACCCCCCACTTCGTGTCCCAGCACACCCTGAGGGGGGATGCAGGTAGGGCATGGCCAAGGTGGGGTTGTCCATGGAAGGAGGTTGGAAAAGCTCTGTTTAATTCAGGGAGCTCAGGGGAAAACAAAAATCCTGCCCAAATGTCCTTCCCTTGCTGCTAGCCCAGCCAACTGCTCCTGCACCCCTGGAGCAGGGCTAATCCTTTCCATCCCTTTCCCGTGGCAGATCCTGAACAAGATGGATTGGTGACTTAGGAAGGAGGGCAAAAAAATCCCTCAGGAACTGCAAAGGGCAGTGGTTTTACGGCTAACTGAAGCTGTTGTACACCTGTTCTCTGCTCTGGAGCCTGATGGAATGTGCTGGCACCCTGGGATGTGATTTGACTTCCCTAATTTTCTCCATCACCAAAAAAACCCCCATTTGTTCCGCCGAGTTCCCTCTGACCTCGCTGTGGGAAACCAATCCCTCCCCATCCCTGCTCCCAAATTCTCCTGATTTTGAGGCTGGCACTTGCAAATCTCTGTATTTACACCCAATCCTTGCTCTTGCTGAGGTGTTTTTGTTCAAACCCAGCTGGAACGAGGCAGGGACACGTTTCATTTTCGAGCTGCACGTTTGGGTTTTGGTGGGGGATAATGACCCGTCAGCTGAGGCCTGCAGAGGGACAGGGACATTCTGCACTTCATGGCTGTTTGGGACAACAGGCCCAGGCAACAAAACCAGGTTTTTTTTCAGGAGGACAAGACCCTATTTACAGCTGAGATTTTCAAACAAACAGGAAGCTCTGGGCTGGGATGAATCTGAGCAACAGCACAGGGCGAGGTGTGGGAGTATTGGAAATAGCCAATGATCAATTCAATCGATTGCTGCTCCTCTGGGACCTGAGAAATGGAGTAACAGCACAAATTTCTGTTTTCTCTGCTGAGATCAGTGGCTTTGAAGCTCCATTACCCCTACTTTCCCTGGGAACTGGGTTTGGGGAGGTTTTGGCATTGGCTGATGCTCAGTGCAGCATCCTGGGGTGTGTTGGTGGCAGAGGGACGTCCCCTGAGGGGGTCACCCCCAACCTGCCAACACAAACAGCAGAGCTGGGGAAAACCCAAAATTCCCATTCCTCGAGCAATTCCAGCACTTAAAATCAAGAAGAAGAAGGAAGCACAGAGCCAAGCTGCAGGGCAGTGCAGGGGTTAATAAAAGCAGCAGCAATAAAATGTTTGAAATGTTTGATAAGGAGCTGCTCCTTGCTCCCAGGCTTGCAGTTCCCCCTCATTTTTCTCCCTCTTTGAAAGATCTCGGAGCGGTGAGGATTTTAAATACATCCCTATAATGCAGCTTCAGACAGCAAACAGGATTAAAAGCCGGCTCCAGAAAAGGAAAGGAAGTCAGATTACTTGTCAAAATTAAATTTGCCTTTGGATGCCATTACTTTCTACATTAAAAAGCTCTGGGGATTAGGAGATAAAAGAGCTAAATCCAATCTGGAGACAGGCTCAGAGGAAAATGCCAGCCAGCCAGTAATCCAGGCTCTTTGCTCTAATAGGATCTTCCTGGAGTCAAAGAAAGTGAGAATAATTATTTAATTCCATTTTTGGAGCCTGGCTTCTTTATCCACCTGGCTCGGCCTCGCTGAATCAACTGGTGGCACGGAATTCCCAGCTGCAGCCCCCTCCAGGAGCAGCTCCCATCGCCCTCCGTGCCAAGTGGGATTGGTGGCACTCAGGGGTGGGTTTCGTGGGACTGCACCGCGCCCAGCGAGGCCCCAGGCGGGCCATTTGGGTGTAACTCCTCACCACAGCCCGTGGCCAACGGGAAAAGTCCTCTCTTGGGCATTTCTTCCTTGTTTAAAAGTGATAAATAAACAAAAAAAAAGCAAATTACGCTGGGCACGGACGCGATTTTTGTCGCCGTGACCCCCCCGGCACCTTCCCTCTCCCAACCACCCAGAGGAAGAGCCTCTCCCGGCAGATTCCCCTCCATGTCTGGAAGATGCCAAAATTACAGCCTGCCCCAAATATCCCAGCACCTCCACGCCTGTAACCATGGTTGCAGAGCGCTGGCAGCCGTGCCAGCCCGCGCAGCCACGCCTGCCTTGACTCAGACGATGAGTTCATCCTCCGGCGCGGTGCAGGAGCCACGAGACGCTCTGTGCCACCCGATGGAGCCGTGCCAAGCTGTGCCAGCTCCTGGGCTGCCACCCTGGCTGGAAATTAACCATCAATAAACCCCAAAAAAGGCGTCGGGGCTGAGCGACGTCCGACGAGACCCAGGGGAGCGGGAATGGGACGTGCTGCCCTTTAATGAGGTGATGCTGGCAGCTGGCAGTGGAGGTAGAGGTGAAAATGTTATTTTTAACAGGAGAGGAGTAGCAGGTGTCTCTGGAGAGCTCGAGCTCGTGCGCTGGGGTTCGGCTGAGCGCACGTGCCGAGCTGCAGGGCAGGAATGATTTACCCACAGGCACTGTTCCGCTCCGGAAAAAGAGGCAGAAAATTGTCTTGGGAAGAAGCCGTAGCACTCTAGCACCAAGCAGGGGGGAAAAAACAACCCCATCTAGGAAACCCCAATGAGTTTGGGGCTGCTCCTGCCAGCCATGCAGCTCGGAGGTGATGCAGAAGGCAAAGAAATCAAACAGGGTGAAGAAAAGTGCTTTTCGACCCCCCTGTTGCTTGCTGAGGGCTGTGTTCTGCTGGTCCAGCGCAGGAATAAAAACCAGCAACCCTCAACCCCTTCAAATGCAGAGCTGGGAGATCCCCAGCACCTCCCTTCCAAGATTAAAACCTGTCCTCCTGATCTTAGATAACACAGGCAAGAGATAAGCACAGCCAGGCCACCACCAGCAGCCCTGGCAGCCTGGCTGGTGCCACCCAGGACCAGACACAAGCAGAGGAACCTCTCCCTGCTTTTCCCTCTCCTCTTGCAGCATCTCAGATGTCCGAGCCCGAGGGGATGGGAATTTATCCAGAGAAAAGGGCAGCGAGGGGAAAAAACTGCAGCAAAGCCGGCCAAGTGCAGGCACCGGAGGGGTTTCAGGAGCTGGCAGAGTGGCTCCAGTGACAGAGGGTGACACGAGCTGCCCGTGCCAGCCCTGCCCCTGCTGCCTTGGCACCGGGGATGAGGCCCTTCAGGGCCCTGATGCATTGCCTTTTTTAATTAAACAGGCTGTAGGGAAATATAACATTTTCCTGCAGTAATTCATCCCCACGGCTCCCCTGATTCGTCGTTTTCATTAAAACCAGCCCCAGCCAGGGTTTGGATGTTTGCAGCCACGAGTGTTAAACCAAGCCCAAGCCTTGGGGACTGACCCCTCTTTTGCATTTTTTGGGGTTTTTACAGCAAAAAAAATCAACAGGTTGTGAGGCTGGATGTGTGAAAAGGGCAAACCAGAGAGATCAGGCTTGGCCAGGAGGAGTTTTCCTGCTTTGCTGAGCTCCTGCTGGCTTTGCTCAGCACCTGGGAGAGGCAGCCAGGCTCAGGCTTGGATGGGGAATGTGGGAAGCAGCAGCTCCTGGGAATTTGCTGCTGATGGAGGCAGGGCCAGCACTGCCCCCAGCAGCTCCTCACAGGTTCCTTTAGGATGGAGAGCAGGCAGTGGGGTTGTGACGTCCCAAAACTCAGCCTTGGGGCTCCTGAATTTTTTAACCAGGGGTCTGGAGTCCATTTTGCTTTGGAGAACTGCCAGTTCTATTTATTATTATTATTGTTATTAGTAGTAGTAGTAGTAGTAGTAGTAGTAGTAGTAGTAGTATTATCATCATCATCATCATTATTATCATTATCATTATTATTATCATTATTATCATTATCATCATCATCATCATTATTGAAAATACTAAAATTATGATCAAAATTATGATCAAAATTATGATTAAAATTATTAAAATTATTATTATTCTCTGAGTAAATCCAGTGTTACCCCTCATCCTGCACACACAGAGCAAAAAAAACCCATCCCAACCTCAAAATAGAGGAGGCAAAGGAATTTTATTCCGTGCCCTGGGCACATGGAATCAGTCCCATCCCTGGCCAACCATTCCTCCCTCCCACCTGGAATTTTCCTCAATACCTCTCCTGAACTTTCCTTTCTTCAAGGTTAAATAACCTGCCCGAGCTGCTTTGATCCCTGGCAGGGTTTTTATGGTGATTTATGAGGTTTTTCAGCGTTTTTTGTGAACCCACAGCTTCAAGGCTGGGCTGTTACCTGGGAATCACACGTTTCACTTCAAAAAAAAACAACCAAAAAAACCCCTTTTCATGTTGGCCTTTAGAGTGGAAAAACATGATCAGTGCCTCAGCTAATGGCTCAGAAACAAAGAAAAGAAGGAAAGAGAAAGGCACCCAAGAAGAATTTGCGAAATCTGATTTTTCTCACACGATTACAAGCTTTCCCCGTGCCCGATTCTGAGTGTTCCCGAGAATCACAGCAGTGCTCGGGGATGGGGGAGGAGGAAAAGGGAAGCAGCACAGCCAATTCCAGCTACCTGAGCAGCAGCAGATGGAAAAAACCAGGAGGAAGCCTCGCGGGGTGAGCCAAGAGCGGCTTTTGCACGGGGGAGAAAAGTGCTCTTCCCAAAAGAGAAGGGATGCTCCTGCTTGCACCGAGGCAGGGACGCTGCCGGCGGGTCCCCGGGGCCGTGGCCACCTCACAGCCGGCTTCCCACTCCCTCACTGTGGGGGAAACGGGATCCTGTGGCATCAGGGAAGCATCAAACCAGGGCTCTTTTCCTGCTCTCCTGTTTCCCCTGGATCGCAGGACTGCCGGGGAAGCGGGAATGCTGCAGCTGAGGGGAGGGATGCCGATGGCTAAAAAGGACAGCCTGAAACAGAGACTAGACAGGGGTAGGGGAATAAAGGAGATATTTATTCCAAAGGCCTTCAGAGGCACACCCTGGCAGGCCAAAGGCTGCCGAGATGGGCCCCAAGTCATGAGTTCTTCACCCTGTTGTAAGTTTGGTCCATTTGCATATCAGCATAAATTCAACAATTAAACTTTAGCTAATGATGTAACCATCACACCCCCCACCCTGCCACCCCCCCCCACGCCGCCGCGCCCCCCATCTTGACCCGGGNTTTGGCCTAGGAGGGTCTGAGTGTCCTTGAAGAGCAAGCCTGGAGAGGCTTTGTTGTGTCTGTCTCAGCATGAGAGAGCAGCAGCTCACAGGCTGCAAGGCAGAGCAGAGTTACACACTGGGAATGCAGAGAATACAGCGTTTGAAAAAATAGAAAAGCTAAAACCTGAGGCATCACTGCAGCCCCCAGGAACGCTGGGGATCGCGGGGAAACGCTGAAAATTCCCTGCTCCGACCTCCCCACGAGCAGAGGGAAGCTCGAGCCCCTCAGCACAGCTTTAGGGGAGAGCTCCAGGATAAATGAAATCATCCAAGTCCCCTCAAAAAACCCCAAATCAATCTCATTTGCACGTCTCCCTCACAGCTCCCAAAGTGCTGATGCTGGGAGAAAGTTCCTCAGGTTTTCCCTTTTTTCCCCTCATTTTCCTCACAGGCTGTTGTGGTTTAATTCCCTGCAGCTGGTGCTGGGTTTGGGGGTGGAAAAAAAAGCAAAGATTTGTGGATGCTCCTCTCCTTGGAGGGGATAACCAGGATTGGGAGCCCTGGGCAGGAACCCTTTGGATTGAGGCATTTTGGGATGTGAGGCATTTCTGGGATTTCCTCCTAATCACTCCCAGTATTTTATCTGCTTCCAGACTGAGCCTGGCTCGTGGTCAGGAAATCTTTGGTCGTAAATTGATGAGGTCTAAATGAATCAGAGGCGGCTGGGAAAGGGCTCTGGAGCCCAGTGTGGTTTGTCCCCATTAAAATATCAGGTGGAAGAACAACTGGGATGGTCTGACCTGGAACTGGAGAGCTGGGAAAGAAGCATTTAAAGGCTTGAAACTGCCAGAGAACAGAGTTAGATGGGATATTGGGAAGGAATCCTTCCCTGGGAGGGTGGGCAGGCCCTGGCACAGATTCCCAGAGGAGCTGTGGCTGCCCCTGGATCCCTGGCAGTGTCCAAGGCCAGGCTGGAGTGATCTGGGATAGTGGAATGCATCCCTGCCCATGGCAGGGGGTGGGATGAGATGAGTTTTAAACCCTTTCCAACCCCAACCACTCTGTTTCTGCATGAAAGTGATGTTTGAGATAAAGGAAGGACAAGTTTTATCAGCAAAACCACTTTTAAAAAGTGAGAATTAGGGACGATTTGGTGCCTTTCTCCCTGAAAGCTCGAGGCTCCGAGCAGCCAATTTACCCTCCCAGTTTAACCCCCAGCAGCACAGGGGGATGTTTGCCCACCACTTCCCTCGGTGGGGGGAATATTTACAAGCCAAGAAATCAAAATAATGATGCAGGATCAGCTTTCTGGGCTTGGCTCAACGGGGAAGGAATCCTGCAAACCCCGAGCCATCCGTCCTCACCCGTGCCTGGGAAGAGCCTGCTCCTGATGAAGCTTGAACTGGAGCCAGGGAAAATGTACAAATGTAAAGGAGAGGGGGGAAAAAAAAAAAACCAAATACAACCAGAAAACCCCAGGCCTTGTGCTTCAAGTGTGCATTAAACCTTGCCTGCTGAAGGGATGTTAAATATCACCGATAATTTCGCACCCGTGGGTGATGAGAGGCAGCAACGCTGAGTGCAGCACCTGCTGTATTTCATGTTTAGGCCCTGGATGCTGGGGATCCAAGGAAAATAGATTGGAAAATGGATTGGAAAACAGAGCTGTGCACGTGTTAAACAGGGCAGGCATCGTAGCAAACCCCTCAGGGGGCTGGCACAGCCTGTGGGACCCCTGTGAGGAGGGGGAGGAGGGTCCTTCACTAATTTATGAATGGGGACTTCATCCACGGAGCTTGACTGCTCTTTATCAGCCTGGATCTGGCAGCTCTGGGAGGGATTTGGAAGCAGCAAATCATTTCCTACACTGCCTCCAAAACTGACCTAAATAGACCCCGAGGAACCA
>VZTH01009689.1:0-106636 GCA_013397815.1 Aleadryas rufinucha
GTGGGTTGGGCCACTGCCACATGCTATAAAGGTAATTTTAGGGTAATTGTTGAACTGCAGAAGTGGCTTTTCTGCTCTCCATAAGAATTATACTTGCAGCTATGAGCCGTTAGTGATTCAGAACAGAACGTAGCAAAGCATTGCAGTTTAACATCTGGAGTTTGCTTACAGTAGTTGCTATTTTCAGTTACACTTGAAATGGTGTTTTTTTTTTTCTTTCAGGAAAGTGGAACTGGAGCTTCAAGTGCAAATCAGTCAGAAGGCCATGAATCCACACATATGGCCCGGATGGCTTCTCAGAAGCAAAGCAGGAAAAATACACAGGTTCATCTCTTACTTTAAATTTTTGTTTAAATGTCTTAATATTAACCAGCAAATAGGCAGGACTCAGTTTCTCCTTGTTAGAACACTGTTCTCATTAGTGATGGGTTACGCCTCTCTTATATTTCATGGTATTAATTGTTTTTTTCAGAGTTTCAAGAGGAAACCTGGCCAGGCAGACAATGAGCGCTCAATGGGAGATCACAATGAACGCATCCACAAGCGACTGAGAACCATGGAATCCAGCAGTGAAGCAAAGCAGGGTACAACTCAGCCTCAACAAAACGTGGAGGAAGCTGATGCATTTGAACATATTAAACAAGGCTCTGAACACTATGATGCACAGACATATGGTCAGTGGTATTTCTCGCTGTAAAGAGTTGTCATTACAGAATCAAATCCTGAAACATTCGTATTTGCTGTAGTTTTCTCTGTGTGCTTTTTAAAGTTATGTTTAACAGTCCTTGCTTTGGTTAAAGATGCAGCACCATTTCACTACAATAAATGCTACTCTTTGGCAGTCAGACTCAAACTAACAATAACACTTTTGAAAATATTGCTTTGACTTACAAAAATGGATTTCATCTTAATATCTTTACAATCTATTCTCTTCAAATCTTACTTCAGTTAATCAAGGCAATAGCTTACTGACATGACACAGCACAGCAGAGTGAAAGATAAAACAGGGGTTTGAGCCTCAGATCTCTTCTAAGTTCACTGAAACTGATAGCAGTGGCCTCAGAATGCAACTTTTTTTTTAACTTGACTACTTCTCCTTCCGCTTTCCTCTTGACAAGCATTGTTGTCTTTTTGCAGATGTAGCTAGCAAGGAGCAAGAGAAACCTATTATGCCTCCTGAAGAAAAGGAAGAAGGAGACTGTGAAGACGCAGCAATGGAAACAGAAATGGAGGATGAGGATCTCAGAGCAGTAGACACTGAAGAGCTGAAGCCAGAAAAAAAGAATTCTACTGCCACTAAACCTCCTGGTAAATTAACTTAAAAAGCATTCTGAATATATGCTGATATGGATCCTAGATGTTAATGTAGGTATTTAGATTTGCATGTAGTGGATGAGTTTCATAAGACTCATCTGTCGTAAGATGTTTCATAAGGTTAAAATGCCTGCTCTAAATTGATTCCTCTGCAGCAGTATTCTTACTTCTGCCTAGTAACCAGCATTAGCCTTTGCTAAATTGATTGAGTGACAGAGGAGTTAGCTGCTTTCTTTCAAGTTAATGGTCTCTAATCTTTATCCACCACTTTGAAGAAATAAAAAGCAAACACGTCCCTGCTGTTCAACACAGTGCCCATTCACTTAATTAATTGGCATATAACAATGCATTCCAATGTCACCACCATCAGCACCATGTAACTCAACTGTTTTATGTATAACTTCTTTCAAAAAAACCAAACAAACCAGCAAGAAGTTGAGGAGCTGGTCTGAACAACATCCGGTGAGGTAGCACCAAACTCTCACTGCCTTCTTTCTTAAGTGGGAACAAAACTCAGCAGCTAACAGAAGTGGTTGGTAGAGGAGAAGATGGGTCTGACTTGTCAGCCACACAGCCCCCCCCCCCCCCCCAAAAAAAAAAGCTAGATAGAAGTATCTCTTGCCAATTGCAACAGAAATTGTAATTTTGATGAATCTTAGTAAATGACACTGTAGCTGGGATTTTGAACAGTTTTCTTCTTGAACAACACAGCGTGGCTGGAGAGGGGAGACGAGTTCTACAAGCCTACATTCTTGTCTCCCACTCCCATGAACTTTAATCACTTAAATCTCTTGCTAGACTCTTTTAGCTTTATGGTACAGGTGTGCATGTAATCAATCTACTTGTTTTTCCACATGATTCTCTAACTATGCTCTGGAAAACTAGAGTCTTCGAAACATCTCCTACAACGTCATACTTTTTTCTCCTTTAGAATATTTCTTAAGAAATGAATTGTTAAACAGCATAGTACAGTAGCAATAGTAATAAAACAAACTCTTTAGTCCGTTCCTTTATTTGTAAATTAATCTTCGATTTTTAGAAAACTGTTCTGTTAAAAAATTAGAGAGTAGAAGATAAGCAAAGATTGCTAGTTTTTAATGATGGTTTTCTGACTTTATACCTCCTATCGTTCCGTCAGAGAGACTATGAGAGTCAATAAATGTACTTCACCGGTGGCATTGTCAGGTGTTAAAGGTCTCTTAACTACTATTTTGTTTAGCAAGAAGGTTACAAGACAGAAAAACAATTTGCATTAGGAAATGCATGGTTCTGTTCCAGTGAGCTGCAAGATGTATTCATCCTGTTCCTAGAATTAAATGTCTTAAAATGTGGCACTTCTTTTAAAAGAAAATGTCTAGGCTGCACTACAAAGTATACGAGATGCTCTGTAAGAGAGTCAAGATACAGTATTGCTTTTTGTATTACGTGTGATCCATGAAGTCAGTAATTAGTTTTGTGGTTGTAGGACCAGGTGACGTGGAGCCAGAGATACAGACTTTTGACTCAGAGGATGTCAATGAGACTGCACCAGAAAAGCTACCAAAGGAGACTGAAGAGAAGCCAGAGAGAAGCAAGGACTCGACCATACACACAGCCCACCAGTTTCTGATGGACACTTCCCAGGTAGGATACCCAGTCTGTCTTCTTTCAGCTACAGTAGGAGAAACAGATGGTTTTACTTGACCTGTGTTAATGAAACTCTGAATGCAAAAGGCTAGAATTACTTTTTGTCAGCCAACTCAGTACCTTGATATTATTTAATAGCAGAATGAAAAGTAACACATATATACTGTTGTATATGCAGCTGAAAGAGGCCTTTAAAATGACTAGTTCTACCCATCCTTAGCATGGAATCTTCTCACACAGCTTTTTTAAAAGGCTTTTGTTTTTCTAATTGTAAAGAGCTGTTCTGCTCAGATGAATCTGCTGATCAAATGCTTGGTTAAAGTGGAAAGCAATGGGCAAGGGTGTGTGGCCTGAAGATAACAAAAGGGTACATACAGAGTGACGAGAGAACTGTGCATCACTGACTTTAAAACACCACTGTGGACAAAAAATCCACTTCAGTTAATTCATTACAATATATTACTTCTTTATAAAAGCTGATTGCAGGTATTGTAGAACCTTTTTGAGCTTTTTATGAATGTCTCAATTCAAAAAATACCATGGCGTAGAAGATCCTAGAGCTTCATGTAACACTTACAGTTTTCCAGTGCAAACTTCTGTGAAAAAGCATGTTTTATTATAAAGACCTATGGCATAGAAGCAGTTGGTGGTGGATAACCAGTTGATAAAGTAAAAATATTTTCAGTGTCTGATTTTTTTTTAGAAGGGTTGACCTTTCATTCATACAGTATGGCATCTTAAGTACACACTTGGAGCCTGCTGTTTTACTGTTTCTATTCATAACACAGAAAGGATTGTGTGCCAGCTACACTGGGTATTTCTATCTTAATGCCAACTGTTGCAGCTCTTTGGAAAAAGGCTGCTGAACGCAAGTGTTCTCCTGTTGTTAAAATAATTGTGGTTTTGGGGTTTGTAGGTTTTTTTCCAACTGACATGCAAAATGTGAAACAGGAGAGGGAGCTCTTGCATCACCATTTAAAGGAGAAGGAAAAAAGGCTGCTGGGGGAAAAGTGCAGCTTCTCAGCTTCCTGGGAAAGGAAGAAGAGAGAAATCCCCTCCATGTATATGCTTCCTCCCTTCTTAAACCTGCAGTAGGTGACCAGTGGGACAGCTGCTACTTCTTGAGGAATGAGCAGTTACTGGGACTACTGAGTTTGCAATCATGGGTTTATTTTCCTTAATCCATAAACCTGCAGGTTATGCAGACAATGTACTGCTGTTTGGCTAAACTGGGAATTTATAAGTCAGGGACAAAGATTGTCAGTGGAAGCACAATGAAAGTAAAAGAAGTATCATAAAGTTTGGGTGTCCTTTAAAAGAATGGCTTATCAAATTGTATTTGGTGTCAGGTAAGGAGGATGATGTCATTCAATCTTCAAGTGGTTTGAATGAAGCTTTTAAAAAAATACAATTAAGTGAAGTATACTATGTTTTCAAAGATACTAGTTAGGTGTAGTGTTCAGTAGTTTGGTCTCCATTATACTGTCATTAAATCTGGTGTTTGTAAAGATCATTTCATTGATTTATCTTGAAATTCTGTGGATTATAATATTCATTGTCAGTACCGTAGATGTTCCTAGCCTTGTTTCTATATTGATTATATCATATATGGAGATATTTGTGGGGGAGGTATTTATCCTTCATGTACATGGAAGCTATTAAAAAACATGGAGATTTAGAATCTTCATTTAGGTATTCAGGTATTTTTTTTGTTTAAAAGAATAAGACCAATGGATTTATACTTTTTTTATAGTTTGCAATACTTTGGGGATCACCAGATGTGTACACTTATTTTTCTGTCTCATAAAACTCATAATTCCACTTCTAGCACATCATTGGAGATCCTGAAGAGCTAAGAAAGGAACTTGAAAGGCAATTGGAAGCTTGGCAGACACAACAGCCTGGAACTCCAGAGGAGGTTTGTGACCTCATTTGAATATAAAACTGTCATAATAATCCTTCATTGCATTATTTCATCGTCTTTTACTGCTAAAACAGTGAGGAATCCAAGCAGGCTGGAATCTAAATACTCAAAATCATATGATTTAGATACAATTTTTGTTGTTACGTTTAACTTATTCTGAAAAAAAATTACATTATTCTTGAAGCGGGATGTTTCAGATCCCTTTTTGAATGTGAATGCAGATTGTCATACGAGACACCCTCAGTTTTAGCTGGTTACTGCCCTCCCCTTACTGCCTTCCCCTTAGTGCACTGAGGTTTGGTTTCGGTCTTCAGACAGTGCTCCCCAGCTTTTTTTGTTTTTTCATAATGCATTTTAATTTCTTTGTGTGATGTTGTAGGAGAAGGAAGCAGCACAGTTGTGGCAGAGGTATTTAGTACTGACAGCTCCTCTGTCACAGCAGCTTTGTGAACAGCTGCGACTCATACTGGAACCCACTCAGGCTGCCAAGTTGAAGTAAGTTGGGTCCTTCTGAGGCTTCTGATTTCTTTTGGGGGTTTGGGGTGCTTTAACCTCTGTAAAAGTGCAGCTTTATGTTGTTCTTGCATTACAGTAATTATTCCTGTTTGCAAATGCCTTCAATTTCCTTGTATGGGAACATAAGGTTATTTTATGAAATGCAAATATGATATAATAGTAGGCACCCATCCTGAGGATATTTCCTCCTACTTTTTTTTCTCCTATGCAACAGGTGATCAATCAGCTTCACCATTTGAAGTGAAGTCAAAGATTATGTTAAACATCAAAACGTTTTATGTTGTTTATAACATTAAATTATTATTTTTTCAAGAGATACAGACTTGTTTCAAACTGGTGGAATCTAAATTCAAGGTCTGCCTTTCATTTTAGGTGCCTAGATGTAAACTTCTCTTAAAAACATTGAATATCCATCTTACATTAAAAATGTGGGGGATTTTTTTAATCTATAACTAAATATAACTATTGAAATACTAATTTTGGATTTGTTGTATTTTTAAAAAAAATTGTTATTTGGTGTATTATATGCTGCATAGGCCATGGATTTCCAGAACGAGATATTTGCTGACAATCCCTGTCACTATGTCTTTTTTCTCAACTTTCAGAGGAGACTACAGAACAGGGAAGAGACTGAACATGCGCAAAGTGATCCCGTACATTGCCAGTCAGTTCCGAAAAGACAAGATCTGGCTGCGAAGGACCAAGCCCAGTAAACGACAGTACCAGATTTGCCTGGCTATTGATGATTCCTCTAGTATGATTGACAATCACTCTAAACAGGTAAAATAAAACCTTGGGAGAAGTATGGAGAAGCTACCTGTCATTGATGAGTATGGCAGTTGCTGACTTGTTTCATACAGGGCTGGTGGCTGCTGGAAAGTCTTGACTGATAATTCCAGAGCAGCTGTTTTTCCAGTCCGTGTGCTTGAACTCTTGTCACTTCGAGCCTAAGAGATTTATTAACAAAATATCAGTGAAAACTAGCTGAAAGGATAAGTCTGTTAGACAGAGGTGTACAAATCTACTGTAAAGCTACTTTTTGTAGCCTACTAAAGGCTGAAACTTCCTTATCTGGCAGTTCATTGGAGCACTAAATATTCATTCATCCTAGCCCACTTGTTGGGTTTTTATTAATTGAAATGGTGTGTTTCCTTCTAAACAGTTATTTATTTCATTAGCCTATCTAAAGTGGTGTCTCTAAATCCATCAGCTGAAGCCCTCAAGCAGAACTAGTGTGTCTTTATTGCACTGACTGTCTTACATAAGACAGGCAAAAAGATAGGCAGTCTCTTCAATTATTTTTCTAGATGATGAAAAATAATTTCAGTAACATTCTTCATATTTAATATTGGGCTTTGAGTAAAACATTGAATATGCTATTTTTGATGTAACTTTTTTCTTTAATAGCTTGCTTATGAATCCCTAGCAGTTATTGGAAATGCTCTGACTCTTCTAGAAGTGGGACAAATTGCTGTGTGTAGGTGAGTTTATTTGAAATCTTGATTTTTCTTCAGTACTTCAGAGCAGAATGTAAATACCAGTTTCATGGTGTAATTTTCTCTTCTTTTCTAAAGCTTTGGAGAGACTGTTCAGCTGCTGCACCCATTCCATGAGCAGTTCAGTGACCAGTCAGGGACACGGATATTGCGTCTTTGCAAGTTTCAGCAGAAGAAAACAAAAATAGCTCAGGTACACAAGAATCCGTCTAAGCAACAGGTTTGCCAGTCTTTTCCAGACAAGATAGCAGTGGCTTCATGGTTTCATGATCACTTTGTAACACTTTACTACTTTTTTGTATTTGAGAGTCTGATAGCAGGTTAGATAACAAAGAAATACAATAGTCATAATTTTGTAACAGGAAGAGTATTTTCTCACTCTCAGTTGTGGTGTACACTACTTTTAAACATTCACCTTTCTCTGTATTGGGTCTTCAGAAGTATTTTGGGTACAAGCTACTGAGTCCCCCAGTGCCAAATCCCATCAAAGTTTGTGAGACTTTAGGAGATTTCCATGTCACCGATTCCACTGTAGTAGTAGAAGAAAGAGCTTTAAGTTTGTCATACTTGACTGATTCCTGAAGAAAATAATTTTCTATAGTAAATTATGTAAATATAGTAAATTATTAAAATGGACATACAGGAATAAAGATATGGACAGCTAAAAAGTTTTCTTCTTTTAGGAAGGTTTTTGCAGTCTTACCCTTCCAGACTTCAGTAAGATTTTCTGTTGATATTAAGTGGAAACAGAGGAGACCGAAATAGTCAACAGTAATCTTATAAACCAAAATTTGAAGGACTTGACTGTTGATGTTCTTAATTTTAATGGGGAGTATGAAACTGGATACTTCTGTTTCAAGTTGAAACCAAAGAAGTTCAGCCTAGAAATAGGATGTATATTTTCAGTGATGCCATTAATCTCTTTAGCAGTGTACTGTTTTGATGGCTTTGCTAGCATTGGAGAAAAATTAAATCCTGTTTGAAGGCTTCTCTGAAGATTCTTTAGTTCAAAAGTACTTAATAAATTTCAAGCAGGAGTTAACACAGGAAAATGCCAAGAACTGTATCTGTGTTAGGTGGTCACACTCTTAGCATTTAAAATAGAGAAAGGTGTTCTTTAGAAATGTTTTCATTATTAAGGGGTTTTTTTTATGATGAAATCACTTAATTTTCTTATTTATTTCCTCTGCAGTTTCTAGAATCATCAGCAAATATGTTTGCTGCAGCACAGCAGTTGTCTCAAAATATTAATCCGGGTGAGTTTTTTGTGTTACTGTGCTTGTTGCCATGGCAGCAGAATGCTCACTACAGTCCTGAAGTAGGATCCTGCCAGGAAGGCTTCTAGGACTGAAACATCACTTGCACTAGGGCCTTGGGTTTTGCTTTGTCAAAAACAATGTTTGCTTTAAATGTAGCTCAAAACCCAAGCGACACCCACTTCATATTTGTCAATAATTCACTAAAATTTTGTGTAAGACTTTTTAGAAAGGAATGCCTTACCTGTCTCCCTTTACCTCATGCTTGCAGACTGTTTTAAGGCCTAGGCTATGCCAGCTTCCTAGGGACCCTGACTCTCTAGACACTTCTGCTCCTGCTTGAGAGCTTGAGTTCTCTAGGTATCCAGAAGCACACTGCTCTGAGGAGGGAATTTGCCTCCTACCTGCCTTTCAGTGTCCTGCAGCTTTAGATCACAAGCTTCTTGAATTTCCTAGAAAAGCTGGAAGACTGCTTGCCTTGTGTCTGGCCCATAGTTAGTCTAAAAGATTGCTTCGTGATAGTTAAAAGCTTGTCATGGTGGCACCTGTATTTTTAATACGTTCTTGTTGTTGGAGTACTCCAAGATATGGACAGTGTGGGATTTATAATCCACAGCTGCTTTGCCCCAGGGTGGCCAGGGTGTCAGAATATTGAGGGGGAGCAGCATCCAGTTCTGTTAAACTAGACAGGGATGCAGCAGCAAACAGCTCCTTAGGATTAGAGAGCTGGCAAGAGAAAAGGCCTTAGGATCCATCACCTCTTTCTGTAAAAAGACAAAGCCCTGTCACATTTGGGACCAGTTTGCAGAAGTGTGTTATGCATCCCTCTGTAACAATTAGGGCTTCCATTCCTGACTGTAATTACTGTGATTTTATGTGTAATTAAAGAATGATAGATACATAACTTAGAATGTACCTTTAGAGGGATGTATCTGACTCTGGGGGCAACTTGGGTCAAGTAACATGTCTCCAGACATGGTTGGTGCTGAGGAACCCAGCATGGGTGCTGTGTCTAATGTTTCAGGAGGTTTACTTCAGACTAACTGGACTGCCTTGACTGTGCCTCTGAGCCTATCTTCTGATTTAGTTTCTTCCAAAAATAACCCATTTTGGGCAGTCCAGGATTGTTCTTTGATGGAAGCCAAGCCTGTTAAAGTGAGGACAACAGAGAAAAGCCTACAGATGGACCCATAGGTACCTCTTCTAGAGGAACAGATTTGAGCTCTATTTCATTGCAGCAGCTGGTGCCCTACTGAGCTAGGGGCTGGACTGTTGTAATTCAGCCAGTATTTAACCCCTAGGCATGAAAGACGAGGCTGTGACTAAGTCTGTTTGGTATTTTCCATGACTTTCATCCTCGATTATAGTACTGATGGATGGTGAGGGTCGTCTGTGTGTTGTGTGTGGGTGTCACCACCCCCTTACCCCCATTATTTTCAGTGGTGTCACACATTACTTACTTTCTTGACTCACTAGTAACTGCAGCTTAATGTTAAGTCACAGAATTCTATTTGATATTAAGAGTTAATTTCCTTAGGAATACTCCTTTTTCCATTATAACCACAGGGCAAACAGCAAAATAGGGGGTTTTGCCTTTAAAATGGATTACTCTGAACTTACTGGAATTTTAAATGTTCTTTGTGCTCAGAAACAGCGCAGCTGCTTTTGATTGTATCTGATGGAAGAGGCCTTTTCTTGGAAGGCAAGGAACGGGTGACAGCAGCAGTTCAAGCAGCTCGGAATGCCAATATCTTTGTTATTTTCGTAGTGTTGGACAATCCTAATTCCCGGGTAAGTGAACAAGGGAGAAGTATTTAGCTGCAGTGAATGAGAAGCCGATACAAATGTTTTTCTTGTCTTTTGTAGTGCCATACAGCTACCTTATCTTTTGTAGAGGTCAGAGATACTGAACCCAATTGCGGTTTTTCACGTCTGTCAGATCTACCATTTCTTCCTACTGTGCTTCTTATCTTTTGTATTTTAAAAAAATCTCAGCTTCCATGCCACAGAAGGGCTAAGTAAGAGAGCTCCTGTCTTCATCTTCAGACAGAATGGTTGTAGCTCTTGGCCACCAGGGAAGCAGCTGGCAGGTTGACAGATTTGGAGTCTGAGAGATGCTTTGTTCCATCTCAGCTCTGATTCAACTTGATAATTTCTGACAGCAGTCTCCAATTGACATGACAGCTGGAGCCAGTATGAAGATTAAACATTAGACAGAAGGGAGTATGTGAGAGTTATTTAGGGCCTCAGTTGGGAAAGCTGAGTCCTGCCTCTGGTAATGGGGGAAGAAAACTTAAATATCGTTGGATGGGAAGCTGAGATACCTGGGAGTGTTTCAGAAAGACTCTGTAGTGCAGTAAGTGAGCAAACATAAGCCTAATAGTGAATTACATGGTAAAGACTAATTTTGTAGTTCATGTTTTCTTCCTATATCTTTTATTTTTGCATACAAAACACACCTGCTGTATTTATTGTTGAAAAATTTAACAGTTCTCCTGCTGACAAACCACTGAAAGGTTCTGATGAAACCTGGCTGTAGTATCAAGTGAAAATTCTGAGTGTTTTTCATAAGCTTTTTTTTCTGGGGAAGAAAAGATGTTTTCCATAAGCTTTATTTATTTCTGAGCTGCTACACTGAGCAACTAAGAAGTTACTTTACAAAGAAGCACAGCCAGAGGCTAATCTGATTTTTGTCTTTGTAGTATCTGTTGAAACACTGTAAAATTTCTAAAGAATGTATTAGAGCACTGCACAAATATGAGTTGAACTCAGCACTAAAGAGCTTACAGACTGTCTTGGGAAGGCATCAAATTAATAAAACTAAAGTGCCAACAGTCAACTCAAATCATAAAATGCTAAGAAAAGACAGAATTTATTTACAGAACTTGCAGAAGCTTAAGCTTAGTCTCTTCTAGCCTGTAATTCATGGATTAGTACACTTTTATCTAAAAGGGCAAAAGCATTGTAACCGATTTATGTTCAGCTTCTGATCTGATTTACCATTGAACACTTACAGTTTTTAATCTTAAAAGTATTTTATTAGCTTTTAATCTAATGGGGGAGAATTATAAGTATTTAGAAAATAGGGTAAATTCTATCAGTGATCATAGAGTATGTGTCTCATTTAGTAGTAACACCCATACTTTTTTTACAGGATTCTATTTTGGACATTAAAGTACCCATATTCAAAGGATCTGGAGAATTGCCTGAAATCAGGTCTTACATGGAGGAATTCCCATTCCCATTCTACATGATCCTTAGAGATGTGAACACGCTCCCAGAAACTCTTAGCGATGCCCTCAGACAGTGGTTTGAACTGGTGACTGCCTCTGACACTCTTTAGACTTTGGAGACAAGGTCAGGACCTGACTGCTGCTGCTGAACTGCTGAAATACAAGAAACTGCATTTCACAGGAGGGGTCACAAGGCTTTCCTAACTGGGATTATCCTGCAGGAGCTGCCCTGGGGCAGAGACTGTATAAGAACAGAATGATTTCTGTGCATCCTCCCAGGAGTGTCAGAGGACAATTATGCAGTGGTGAGATTGTCTCCTGCTATTCCGACAAATAATGTAAAACCTGTCTCAGCTCCTCTTGTTGTAACTTACTGGCTTAAAAAAACCAACAAAACATTTGTAATATTAACAGAGGTAAAATTATTCCTGCTGCTCTCTCCCTGCTGTAAGTAAAACCAGTCTTGCTCCTGGGAAGGCATTTCTGCATTAGAAGTTGAGGCGTCTTGCAAATAAGGCCTTCACTAGCATCACCCGTGTGGAGGTGCCTCTGGGAAGGAGTGAGGAGCAGGGGAGGTAGATGGTTTTGAACAACCAAAAAGTAAGTACTTGATTACTTGAAACTATTCTGCGGTTTTAACACATCCTTTTTTAATTATTGCTGACTTTTGCCTGACGATACCAGCAGGGAGTTTTCCGAATCATGCCATATGCTGATCCCTGCCTTACCACTTTACACTGTGAAGTTTGCCCCTGTCCGAGGCAGGCGTTGGGGATGTTTCATAAATCCGGTGTCTTGGAGCACGGACGGGCTTTTTCATTGCAAAGGCTATGCATCTTGTATCGTCTGTACTAATAAAGAGAGGTACCGCTCTTTGTAATTACGACGTCTGTGTCTTGAATTGATCGAAGCTTAAATAAAGCGAAGGAAGAGCCGTGCTCCTGCCGTGAATGCCGGCACGACCCAGGAAATGGCGGCCTTGGCCCCGCCCGCGCGGGGCGGGCTCGGCGGCCCCGTGGTGGGGCGGAGCCGGAGCCGCGTCATGGCCGCCGGGCGCGTCCCGCCGGGCGCGCTCACCCTCAAGCAGGTACGGGCGGGCTAGGGGGTTCGGGCAGACTGCGTCGTGTGGAAATGATGGGGAGCTCGGTGGTTGTTTAAATATCCCTCGAAGCAAAGCCGCCGAGGGTGCAGCTCGCAGCACTGTCCTGGGGCAGCGGGCAGACTTCCCTCTCTCCTTGCCAGTTCCTGAGGCGGCAGCAGGTCCTTCAGTTGTACCGCAAGATCCTACGGGCTATCCGGGAGGTTCCTGCTGAGCAGGATCGCCGCTACTTAAAGGACTGGGCCAGGGAGGAATTCAGGAGAAATAAGGATGCTACAGAAGAGGTGAGGATCGGGAACACGCAACTCTGATCGCCTGCCCTCGGGAATGGTCCCTGCAATGTCCTGCCCTGTGTCTTGGGAGTTTGTTTTGTTGGTGTCGCTTCGAGACTGCTGAGTAGTCTCCAGTCCTCTGCTTCCTCGTTCGTTCCTTGTTCTAGCCAGGGCCCAAGGAATTGGTGGCTGAGTTACGGAGACAAAGCCTTAGAGTCCTTAGATAATGTTGAGAGAAACACCCACCGGCTCTGTAAAACCCATCTCCATAGTGCCCGTGTGCAGTTCTCACTAGTGAGCTTGTAAAGGCACTACACAGGCATAAAGAAAACATTATTAGGAGCTGGAATCCTATTAAAAACTGAGTTTTAAAGCAAAGCCACAAGCAAGTATGTCATTAAGGAACTGGAGGAAATTAATCTATTTATTTATCTGGTTTTTAACCATCTTAGGGACTGTAATGTTACATCACACAAAGAAGTAGATGACAGTAGTGCCAATAAGAATTGTATGTATTTTAATGCATTAAAAGTCTGCGTGCTTGGGTAAAACCTGTGCTGTGTGTGGGTGTTCAGTTTGTTAGATTCCATTCTGTTTTACAGGATGCAATCAGGATGATGATTACTCAAGGCAACATGCAACTTCAGGAACTTCAGAGAACACTTAAACTGGCAAAATCCTGATCTTAATTTTGTTGACAGTTGGATTTTCACCTGCTGCAAATAAGCACAATGTTTTTTCCAGAATGTGGTTATAATGGCAGCTTTGCTGGCAATCTGGTAATGTTTGAAGGAGGAATCTACCCACAGTGGGGGTTTGTTTTTTCCTCTTCCTCATCCACTTCTCAGTTTGGCTGTAGAAGTAGAAATCACTTGGACACAAAGGACCTTAAAGATCTGCATGGATGATGTAGCATGTGCTGCAAGAAAAGGAGAAAGCAGCAAAAATTACAACAGCTGTGTTAATGCCAGTAAAATGGAAAATAAATATATGCCAGATTATATTGTTTGCTTTTTACTGTGGTAACTGTAAGTGGTAATATTCACAATAACAGCTCTTCATGTACCATGCCAAGGATTTTCACCCAGATTTGTGATTTAAAAAAGAATTTGGGATAAATAAATTGGCCCAGAACAAACAATTTAATGTTTTGTGTGTAGATGTTGATTTTCAGTAGTAGCTGAATACAACTTAAAGGGGAGGTCTTTATTATGAAAATGGGACATTTTAGTCCAAGACATTTATTACCAAGTACCTTCAAACTAGTATTTAAAAGTCAATATGTGAAGAATTACAGGTAGAAAATACTAACTGCAAATGTTGTGGTTTGTTTATTCAAATGTTACACTACTCAACTTCTAATTGTTAGCTTGCAACTGTTCTCGCTTTTCTTGAGCTGCAGTGTATTTTTTTTTTTCCATATAATTTAAAAATGTCTGGATGAGCTGGGGATTTTCTCCACATAACTAGGCAGGCAGCAGTAGACAGATGCCTGACTATTTTAGGTTGTGATTCCAATACATGCAGGAACTCCTCCCTCTGCCATTGTAGTTTCCTTAGGGCACACCCCTACTTTCCAAGGTGGCTTTCTCCAGAGTTGCTGACCTGGACAGACTGGCAGCAAAGCCAGTAAATGGGTATCATCACTGGCACCAGGGAAAGGACAGGACAGTATTCCAGGCTACAAGACAAAGACCCCAGCTGGGAGCAGGAACTATGGTTCAGATTTGTATAGACTGAAGCCTCTGAGCTTCAATCAGTCACTGAAAAATATTTATGTAAAAATGCTTCATTAAAAATTTACATTTTGTTAACATTGTCTGGTGGAACACACTGACAGCACAGTTGTGTGTTGGGGATTTATTTTTCATGTTCGGAGAAAGTTGTGCTTAGAAAGGGATTTTGACTGAACAAGCCATAACCAATGTTGGCTGTTACCAGAGCAGCCTTCCCTTCCCCTTCAGCCAGTGCTTGGATTTCTGTCCCTTAATCAGGAGGCTTTACCCTGCTGCCTCATCATGGTGCTTTCCTTTCGGAGCCCAGAGCCTGCATTACTCCTTTGACTCCCAGTTTGTACGCTTCCAGGTTGTGGGCATGTACATTTCCAGGTTGTGGACGGGTAATCCAGAGCTAGGATTGACAGGCAGGGTTGGATAGATGCTGACCTCCTGAGTGCTGCTGCCCTTCATCTCCACTGCTCTGTGGGCTTGCCAAGACAAAGCTGGCAGCCAGAAGCCTTAAGGAGTCCAAATACAGCCTGTGAGGGTAAGTAATTTACATGCAGAGAAAGGGAGGTAGATCATACACGTTTTGTAACATCCTTCCCAGCTGTGAAGAAGGGACGTGTATAGAAAGGAATTGGCAGAAAATGCTTCCCATTCTTTTACCATACACTCATTGGCCTCATAGAAGCTCTAAAATCAGTAACCTCCAGCCAGGTTACTGCCTTAAATTACTTGGTAATTACTTGGATTTACTTAAAGTACTTAGACCTATGACTTTGGTAGTGTGGTGTGTATGGGAAGTAGAGGAGCTGAAGCCGCAGCCTCTCCTTGAGCTTGGGGAAGCTTAGGAGTGTGTGTATGATCAGTGCACAACTCGGCCCTGTGCCTGTAACCTCTGAAATGGGTGCCTGCACCAGCCAACAGACAGCACCCAGTCCCTGCAGCCTCCCGCGGCACAGATGGCAGACTCCATTTCCATGTTTTATAACCACAAACAAAAAGTTTCGAAGTTGAAATCCAATCTTTGCTCCCCCTTCTGAGTCAAGCAAAGGGACTGTGTCAGTTTTCTCTGGCTAGAAAATGTTACACCACACATTTCTGAGCAACACTTACTTTAATTGCTTGGCAAAACATTAATTTCATCCAGGTGATACAAAACTTCAATAGCATGCTTCTGCATTCCTACTGTAGCTTAAACAGAACTGTGAACATACCAAAGTGTCTACATTAGACTACAGAAGTCAGAGCAATACAACTAGGATTTCCATAGCTGCAGATACACTTCTCTTGTCATAACAGTGCATTGATAGGAACTTTAAAAATATTGTTATATAATACGACTTTTTTTGCTTTATACATCTGCTAAGACCAAAGCTTAATTACTAAGTAGTGAATGGTGTTCTTCAACACTGTGAAGTACTTTGTATTGATTTTAGAGATCCTTAGTACAGGAAAAAAAGTATTTTTCTCCTTGGCATAACAGTACCATCCTGTGTTGGAACTGATTCTGAGCAGTTGTTCTATCATGATCGGGTAAGTAAACTTACTTTTCTAGCACAATCTGACAGAGCCTTCTCAGAGGCGTACGGAAAAACCCTAAAGGGGTGCAGATGCAATGAGTTACAGTGCCTCTGGATTATTTGGAGTCTGTCAGCATGGACAGCATTGGTCAATGAAAGTTGATTTTATAACAAAACACATCAGTAAAACCTTTAAGATGTTGAGTTCTGTTTTTTGGGACTGATTGTCCTAAAACCTGTAGACTCACCAGGGCCTGGTCTCCATTTCAGAGATACAAGGGAAAAAACCAGAGAGAGGAATCATTCAGAGGAACAAAGTTAGACAGTCTGGACAAGGTGCCTAGGAAAAAATCCTGACTGCAGAAAAAGAAACATTTGAATACAGGGAGCCAAGCTTACATTTCTTTAGATAAAGGACTTTTTCAAGCTTCTTCGATAGTAGAGGATTCAGCCATGTGCTGCTTGAAGGAAAACAAGATTTATAAAAAAGTTACACCTAACAAACAGACCACAGTTACAGTAAAATACTTGCCATCCATGCCCTAAACAACAGTTCTCAGTCAGATTACTGGAGTACAGCCCCAACAACAGTGTAACCACAAGGAGCTGTGCAACCAGGACACCATTAAAAAAAGACACATCTGATTTAGCACTTGTTTTAGTAGTGGAAAACCAAGAGAAAAGCAATGTGGTAGCTGCAGGCTCTGTACCTAATGGGATGAGTCACCTTAGCATCTCCCTCTGTGGTTGCCTGCTGTCTCCCAGCTGGAAGCCTGCATCTGCCACCTACCTGGGCTTGTAATTGGAGTGGGTTCTTTAGCTTCTCTCCACTGACTAGAGAGAGGCCCTGGGACTATCTAAAAGAGGATCAATAGCCCTTCATCACTAAGTAATTCTGTCAAAAGCTTTCAAACATCCTGGATTTATTTCAGTACTGGTCTCACCATATGTTTACATGTAGCATACAGTGGAACCCTCTAGCCTGTGTCCTGTGTGGAAGTAAGGGAATTCCCTTTTCAGAAAACAGTTTTGGTTACTAATGCAGTTTGGTTTCAAGCAGCATCTGGAAACTGAGAGTGCAATATTAACAGACTCTTGGAAATAATCTGCAGCATCTCTTTGTTATCAATATAGTTTGCATATGAACTCTCCTCAGTTATCGAGTTTCCAAAGTTATTTCTACTCCTGAAAAAGAGTGTTTTGTTTGGATGTAACAGGCACTACAAATATCTATCAATATTCCAAATTCCCACACAGCAAGTTCCAAAATGAGTCCTGTTGCTTGATTACCTGCCTGGCAGGTGCTAGCTCTCTTTCTGCACCTTAGTCCTTAATTTGCAGAGCTCCTCTTCTAAGCATTTGATGTGCTCCTTGAGCGCAGCTTTGTCTTGCTGCGCTCTCTGGCTCGCTTGGCACCGGGCTTCTTCTATCTTCCGCTCGTACCACTTCTCCATCTGTGTGGACACAGCCTCAAAGAAGTACTGGGTTATTTCCAGGGCCTGGGAGGTGTCTCTGAGCAGAGGGGCAGGCGGGGCCAAGGGCTGCTGCTCCTGGCCCTGCTGTGCCCCAGCGTGGTGCAGAGCTTTGTGCCTTGACTGCCCGCTTTTGCTGGACTTTTTTGTCTGAGTTCCTTTGTCAATGAAGCAGCCGCTCTGTGGTTCAGTCTTTGCAGGTTCAGTCAATGGCTGCAAAGCAGCTTGAACTTTAACATGTTTTAATTTGGAGCCTGAAAGCTCAGAGGAGGGCAGCTCCTGCTGGAACCTGTGGAACGTGCTGGCACTCACAGCTTTGTCCTTTGGCCTGACATCTTGAGCAGGGGCAGAAGAAGAAATTGGTCCGCCAGCCACTACCTGTTGCTCCGTACCTACAGAATAAATTATAGACAACATATTAAGAAAAGCTCTGGGCATTTATTTTAGCACTCAGAAGACCTTGTCATTTGATGAATGATGTGGTTTCGTGTGTACATTGTAGAGGCTTGTATTAGTTTATCACATGTTCACAGTCAGGTGATGTAATAGAAAGCCTTTAAAAGAGAAAAGCTGGCCCAGGCAGGGAGGTGCTGCATTGCAGCTGTAGGGCTACAGATGGACAACAGGCAAAGGGCATAAATATAAGGCAAAAATTCCTCAATGTGAGGGTGATGAGGCACTGGCACAGAATGCTCAGAGAAGCTGTGGATGCCCCGTCCTCAGAATTGTGCAAGGATGTGGCTCTGAGCAACCTGGTATAGTGGAAAGTGTCCCTACCAACCCAAACCATTCTGTGATTCTGTGACTTCATCAGAGGGACATGTAACAAGTATCAGTCTAGACTTCCAAAGTAGGTTATGTCTGCTGATATTTATGAACTCCCTGCTTCTACAAAACTTGAAGTCCCAGTAATTTTGGAAAGGTCACACATTTTGATGCTTTTGAACTGTTCCAATGCAGAATAGCTCACACTCAAGTACCACAAGATCTCTTATGAGCCTTTCTAGTTTGATGGGGCGTCCATGTCTGTTCACTTTGCATAGCGTTTAGGGGACATATACATTGTATTTTACAGAAGCCAGGGCTCTGACAGCATTCTACTTGGCTATGGAGACCTGGCCATTCTGCACATCTTTTTTTTCCTCAAAAGCTTCCAGGGCCAGGAGTTACTCAAAGCACCAAAGGACTTTTGCTTCAAAGACATAGTGGAAGCATCAGGAATAGTCAGTGAAATTCCACCCAGCCACATCTTAAAATATTCCCAGTGGCTGCCCTGAAGTGCATTCAAATCCCAAGACATTAGGCATATGGATGGGGGAAAGCACACCACCAGAATTATGTGGTATTACTAATACAAGTACCCCTCAGTGAATGAGCTCGCCCTTCAATGGATATGATATCTAAGTACCTGATGTGGTTGTACCCAATGCTCCATTCTGTTTAACACAGAAGTGTTGCCCAAAGCTTTGTTCTGGCATCTGGACTCTGCTCCTTCCCCCATCTTCCAAGAGGCTATTTGGAAGTGTGATATAGGAATGCTGGTGGGAGCCCTCTGACTGCAGCACAGGCTGGTTGGCTTTACAGTCCTTGGCACAGTGGGGGTTGTTGTCAGTATCCAGGGTCTCAGTGAGAGACTCACAAGTGGACAAAGTTGATTTTGGTCTTGATGACCTGGAATCTCCAGAAAGCTTGAGCTCCAGATTCTGAATCTTCATCAAGCACCAGGTCTTCAGCTCATCAACCAAGGAAATCTATCAGAAAGAGATTGTAAATTATATGATCCTATGATGAGATCCTATGGTTCCTGGGCTGCTGAGGACATGTGGTAGGGACAAAGAGAAGCAAGCTGAGTATCTGTGAGCTTAGACCCCCTCTTCAGATGTGCATGCTGCCACTGGGAATATTTAAATGACTGCAAATCAGAAAAGGTGGAGAACTATGCACTAGCTAAGGAAAGGCAACCTCTTAGTCCAAGCTGCCACCTCTTAGATGTGAATATGCTACTTCCAATGCAACTCTGCGTCCTCTGTCAGGGTCGAGTTGTTTAATCATACAGTCAATTATACTTTTTCAGTGCAAGGAACATCACATGGTCATTTTTTAAGAGTGAAATTCAAGTTAGACACTTCTAGGGGACAGCTTTATACAATTACCAACCTCTGCTTCTCTGTTCATTCAGTGATAAAGGTGAATCCCCCACTAAATGATAAATCACTAACAGCTTTCAGATTACACATGTGCTTAGTAAGTGGCAGCTGCAGATGCATTTAAATAATTTTAGGAGTAGCTCTATTGTTCATATGACAACATGAATTTAGGTCAGGCCCTCCTAGGCACAAGGATATTTAGTCAGTGTGTTTAGTAAAGCCACAATTCTGTTTTTTCAGTTGTTGCAATTAGACCCAACCGAGCAGGAACAGCTGACATCGCTTAATTCAGTTCACCTGATATATCCCTCCAGCATCTTGTTTCTTAAATGGAGATTACAAGGAGATGGAGCACAAGCCTAGATATTCAGAAGCCAATAAAATACTTATGTCTCTTATGAAATAAAAATTATAGCTGCCTTAGTTTGGTAAGTACTTTTCTTAGGAGAAGAGTGTTTGGTGGATGTTAGACCCAAGTATCTTGATCAGTATCTTATGCAAGGATTATCACAGCTATCAGTCTTTTTACAGGATTTAGAATGGTTTTACAAACACTCATGACATTTTCCTAACACAAAGTTTATTTCTCAATTCTTGGAAGAATACCAATAATGAGAAAACACACTGCATTTTAAATTCACCTGTGTGAGTGGAGAAACAAATTTCTCAGCAGGTTTTAAATGGTGAGTTTTTGCAGAAGCTGGAAGGGCAAGAACTGGATCTCTATGGGAGCAGTTATTCTTGTACTGCTGGTTGAACAAGCATACAAAAAAAGACTTTCCTATTGTCAGTAATACACAGCTTGGAGATGGTGCCGTGTTGCTAACATCAGAGGAAAGAACTTCAGCCTTTTAATACATGGGAGGCAAAAGATTGGATAGGGAAGAAGGGAGAGATTCCCAGGGCCCGCAACCAAATGGATGAGAAGGAAAAGGAACAACACAGATCTTAGCCTTTTTTACTGTTTGGATATGTTCCTGCATATGTCCTCTAATGAAGCAAAAGCTGAAAGCATAACTGTGAAAAATTTAGTAGTAGACATTTTTGCAAATCACTATGTTAGAAAAATGGTATTTTGTCGTAGATCCCACACTAAAGACACACCAAATTAAATTACAGCAGTGGGACTGGATTTCACATTCTTCATTTCTAATGCAAAAACTTCATAAATTTGGTTTAGTAACCAAGATGGTGGATAGGAATAATTTGGTCTTTGGAGCTCTTTTACCTGTTTGAATAGATGAGACACATCTCTTGATATTTTCTGCCTGCTGGAATGAAACTCCTGAGCTGAGCTGCCAGGGGATGAACTAAGAGGGAGTAGCTGTTTCAAGCCCTACCTGCCGCTTCTCCCCCTCACTCTTTTCCAGCTCCGTGTGCTGCTGCAGGCGGTGAAGGCACTCTGTCCTCTCTGCCGACAGTCGCTCGGCCATAAGCTTGTCCAAAACACGGAGCTATGGGGAAAAACACAGATCAGCTGAGATCATCATGTTGGAAACCACACTCCCATCTGTGAACCCTGCAAACCAAAGCACAGTCTTTCAGTCTTCATTTCTAGGAATGCTGCCAACTACAATTAGATGTAGTGTGCAAAGAAGTTCAATCACAAAATTACCAATGAATAACTACTAAATTAAAAATAAAAAGTAATTTAGATGATCTTGAATGTCAATCCATACATAATTCAGCAGGGGAGATTTTGACAATTATGAACTGACCAGCCATAGGGCTGCCACCTTTCCCTCTTAATGGTTCAAACCCTTAAGATTCCTTGTCTAAAGAAGCACCAGAAGCCACTTAACACATGGAATGTATTTCTTCTCAAGACCCCAGTTTGCAATGTAAGTTCCCAGTGGAATGTCACAGTTCCCTGGACTTGAGTATTAAGAGTTCAGGTTTGCTTTTACAACAAAAGAAGCAAAAAATGAATCATTACAATGAAAATATTAATTAAATTGAGGATATGTTTCTAAATCATATGGGCAAGCAAACCTTCAGGTCATATTCTTACTTGATGTTGAGTTTTGCTTTCCATCTGGCCCAGCTTAATATTCATCTTATCTTGTACTGTCCCAAGCTCAGCTTTTATCTCTTCCACTGTTGCCTCCAGCTGATTCTCCAGTTTATTTATCAGGGGCTCACAACGACATCCATTTATGGGTGCCTGAAAGGAGTGATGATACATTTACTTGCTACACCCCACCACCCTCTTAGCACACCTGGAACATTATCACAACCTCCTTCAGTCAGTCTTGGGTTCTTCTATCCCATGTACTGTATCTCACCCTCCTGACAGTATCTTACGGCAGCTCAGCAAATGGGCTGTTAGTTGCAAAAGCACAGCCTACACAAGGATTGATGTGATGTGTATGGACACACCCTAACACACAGCAGTGTTGATTTCACTGGGGCTACAAGCAGCACTGCGCTCAGACCCCGTGTGCTGGCTGAGGGAATACCACATCACAGGTCTATACCCCGTGTCTCAATGCTGTAATTCTCAACTGTAAAAAAAAATCTGATTTTGTGGGTTGTGTGCATTTGCTTTTTAACCTAATGCCAATAACACGCTCTGTCCTTTTTCGGTACTGAATGGCAAGGCCCTCGCTGCTTTTGTGTGCCCTCACCCTCCTGGGCATTCAGCTGCCCCTTGCCTAACTGGACACTCTCTGCCTGCCTTTGACTCATGTGACACCATCCCTCTGCAAGGGCTGACCACATTTAAATCTGTCAGGGAGATGGTCACAAAAGGCTCCCTTAAGCGAGGACAGCTAAACCTCATCAGCTTCCTCTGGAGCCCAAAGGCAGAAACTGGCTCCTTCAGGGGCTGTGCCAGTAGCCCAAAGCAACTGCTCCGAATCTGTCTGCAGAGGAGCCTCCCTCTCTTCTTTAGCCCCGCAGCAATGTTTCATAAATTGGGGGTTACTCCCTTGCCAGGGAAAGGTGGGTGGTTTGCTGAGTACTAAAGAAAGCTTCAGAAGTACATGTACTTCAGAAATTATGTTTGCTATTCATGGCCTCAGGGCATCAAAGAAGACAGACAAGCAAAAATGAAAAGGAGAGAGGAGTGTCATGTATTTCAGGAAGAACTGTATGAGACTCTAGCTCTATTAAGCTAATCTTTGTGAATAGATGAGATTTTTATACAAATCTCTTCTATCTGCTTTCTGTACCTCTCTGCTCCCCAAGTCCTTCCTATGGCCCATCAGATCCCTGGGGCAGGCAGATACTCCTTTTAATATATGAAAGGTCCTCCATCCTTCCTGATGTCTGCTGGAGGACAATTCCATCGTGCCCCTGTCTGGAAATTTCTCAAACATTATGCTGAGAGGTTGGCAAGCAGTAAACAGCCATTAAAACCTTTGAAGTCTGACTTGAATGATCTTCAGAATCTGCTGAAATTCTAAACTACAGGAAGGGACTGACAAGAGCTGATGGATGGATGTGAGAAGCTAAGGAAATTAAAGGACAGACCTCCCAGGAGTACAGGAGGGCAATATTAAGAAAATAACAATACAGATGTCTACAGGATAATTTAATGACTGTTTTTATGCTTTCTTATAAATGTCTCCTGGTAATTAATTGTGTAATAAAGTGACTAAAATATCATTCTCCAAACTAGAATAAATACACATGGACTGGTAGTTCCAGGTTTATTTGTTTACCAGTTTCTATAGAAATCCTGCCCCCAGTAAACATAGAATCCCCAAAGATATGTTGCAAAACCCAGGAAGAATTGGAACAAAATCTATTGAGCTTACTCAACCTCTTGGTTTAGGCAGTAAGTTTCAGTGCTCACACACTGCTTCTCCTTGGAAAATCTCTTTGCATCTCCTGTCAGAACTCTTAATGTTTCAAAGTATATCATGGAAGTTCTTGTGTCATTTCCAATCACTGTTCACCCCTTATCTTTGCAGATCAAAACTATTTAAGTATGTCTTCTTTAACAGGCACAAAACCAACTTATAGTTTGCCAGAATTCAGGCCAAAATGCAGCTGAAGCCCAAGCAAGGAAAACCAATCCCAAGTCATGACTGCATGCCCCTGAGAGTGCAGTTAGTGGAGCACATTTTCTATCCGTTGCCTGTGTCCCAGCTGCACACGCTGCTCGCAGTGTCTCCCTCTGAGAGGGCAGTGGCTCACCTGCATCACCTTCCCATCCTTTCCTCGGTAGAGTGTGTAGAGCTGGTAGGCTCGGACCTCGTGGGGAGGGGGTGGAGAGGAGCAGTGGTGTTTACTTCTGCGCTTAGGCACGTTCTTCTGGGGCTGAGGGAGTGTCTGCTGATCAGCTGGGGAGATGGGGTCTGAGAGTGCTGAAACCTGCATGACATACACACAATGTTTTGCCTATATGAGCGCCTTGGTAAACTATTCCTGGTGGGAATGGGACAAATCCTTTGTGACAATTACAGCAAAAATCAGTTTTATCTGAAGACTATCTCTGCCCCAGGAGCATGGTGGGGCTGCTGCCCCAGCACACCAAAGGGACACCCACACTACTCCCTTCTCTCTCTGCTGTTTTAAATCTACTGATACCTTTTCCTTTGGCTTTTTCTTTTTGCTCTTTTTGCCTTTGGGATCTGGTGAGGCTGACCGGGGTTTATCCTTCAGATTGTTCTTCCTCTCTGGCAGCTGGTCACTGCTCGGTGTGTCATCAGCAGCTGAGACACTGCCCTGCTTGAAGCAAAGACAGGGAGTTCAGAGCAGTTGCAGAGATGGGGAAAAGGAGCCTCTTCCTTGATTGCCCAGTTTTAAGCTGCTCTGTACATGTGAGTGGGAAATGCTTTAGCAGCAGAGCATGACAGACTGCCTCCGGCAGCTGCTGAGGCCACGCACAAGTGATGGCTCCAAATGGACTGATTCCTCATGGGTTTTAGTGACAGTCCCTCCTCACAGCAGATCCAGCTGGTAATGCCAGGCCGTACCTTGCTCTGTACCACTTCATCCCGTGGCACCGACTGAGCTCGCCTTTCCTCCTTCAGTCTCTCTCTCTTCTTCCTCAGGCTCCTCCCACGGTTAAAACGTGAGACCTGAAGGCAGACCACACTGTTACTCAGTGATGTCATGCTCTTTCCTACCAGAAGACAAGTAATAGAGCAGACTTTTTCCTTGCCTGTGTGAAAGGCAACGGATAAAGGAGAGTGCACTGCCAGATGGAAACTGATGGGCCAAGCAACGTGGGTGTTTATGGCTGTGAAAACACACCACCACTGAGCTCCATCTGTTGGGGCACTCTGCTCTCCCCTAGAAGGGTGAGCACCTTCTCTGCTGTCCTTGGGCTGGTTCCCAAGCCAAGTCCAGCCCTTTTCATGCAGAGGTGACAAGCAGGAGGAGGGCAAGGATTGTGCCTGGTCTCATGCCCTCCCACCTGCCTTCTGGCCTGAAGAGCATTGCAGCATTTCACACAAAGTATAAACAGGACATAAACATTTTGTCCCCACTGCAAAGCATCCTCCAGTGCGAACCACCATTTTGGGGAGTTGCCTGCCTGACGCAGGCAGCAGAATGACACAACTCAGGAGCTTATGGGTACAGGGCAACTTTCTAAGCCCTGAGCCACTGCAGGGAACAAGTGCCTCTGACTGCTCCCCCCTCTGCCAGTCAGGACAGAGAGACCCCTGGCAGCACTTCATGCTGAAGCTTAATCTGCACACCTTGTTCACCTTGGGGGCTGAAAGGTTCTGTGTCAATAGACCTGAGGCCAGTCCACAATGCCAGCAGAAACACAGGAACCCTTCACATCAGAAGACAAGGAGCAGGGGATGCAGCCTCCCAAGGTTAAGTGGCCTCAGCTCCATGTGTATATGTGTGCTGGGGAGAGATGTGTAACGTACCTGTGATGCTTTAGTGAGCAGGAGCGCGACCTCGGGGTTATTGTGCTGTCTGGCAACCTCTAGAGGGGTCTGGCCTGCCTGAGAGGAAAAAGAAAACAGCTTTTCCTTCAAAACACAAGCTACTGGAAACGTGGAATTTCTCCAACCAAATTCGGTACATTCTCTGTGCACAAGAATAAAGTGACTAATTGCTTTAATTTACCCAGATATAATTCAACACTTCACAACCAAGTACTTTCTACCAAGCCTACGAAGAATGTTGAAGGGGCTCTACATTAATATAAAATACCACATAAACTCTGTGTCCTGCTTACATTGTTGACAACGGATGCATCAGCCCCTGCCTCCAGCAAGAGCTTCACCACCTTCTTGTGATTTAGAGCAGCAGCTACATGGAGTGCAGTATCCCCCGCCTGCAAGTCAGAAAGCAGAAGACAAACTTGTGACACAAGTCCTCGGGTCTCACCCTACAGAATTAACACCTTCCTAAAAGATGCTCAGAGGTGAAACACTACACTTACTGATGCAACAACTAAGCTTAAATAAGGCCTGGTCAATAAAAAATAACTGAGTGAGGAGGAAGATGACAGGAGCAGGCAAAGAGCTACTTCAGCCTGGGTTTGAGAAATGCAGCTGGGGTGCTGGTGATCTGATTTTTCTAAACCAAGTGACACATGATGCATCTTGGAGACAGCCCAGCTCTACCTCCAGCAAATGGATACGACATCTGAGGGTAGAACAAGTTTTCCCACCACAACCTCCTCTTCTTTTTTTTCCCCAGGTTTGATTATTTGGCGTGCAGGTGGTCATGTATCACATTACTCAAAAATACTCAGGGAAGTACTGGCAGCAAGATGGTTGGCATTCTCTTCATAAGATTCCTCAGGAAAAACTGATTTTGGATCAGAGCCAGGAGGCAGTCCGGGGCCAGCACTAACACACTGCCCTGCCCTTGTCCTGGTGCAGTGAGGTGAAGACAGCCATGATCAGATTTGAGCACTGGTAACAGAGCCAACAACTGTTCAAGTGAGAGTGGACACGTGTGTACAATGCCCTCCTGTCCCCCTGGTCTTGCATTTTGCCTTCATAAAATTAGATCTCCTCAGGACTAGTGGTTATCTATTGCTTGTTGCTAACTTATATGAGGTGTACTCCTAAATCAAATCATTCTATGGGCAAATATGGAACAACATCGGGTAATGCTGGGGAATGAAGGAAAGGGATGTCTCTCTGGGCCAGGTTCACACCAGTTGATCTTAATATTTAGCAGCTCACTTTGCAAGTTAAAAAACTCATTTCCAAATAAATTACATAATAAATTTAACATGCTGAAACCCATTTTGTTTGCTGTAATATCTCATAGTGAAGAAAGAACATTAAATGTACAGTTCAGAAAACATCTTTATGATCCTCAACTACACATGGAAAATTTCCCAGGAACATAAGAAAATGTGGTTAAGCACCACATAATATGTTTATTTAGCAGATTTAACACGTTTTAATGTACTAATTTCATTCCCTTCTACCACACAATTAGGCTATGCTATAGGTACAGCAATCAATTACTTCTCTATAAAACAACTATGGGTGATTAATCCTAGTCTGGACTGATCATTACTTTGAATTTAGAGCATACTTTGTCATCACTTTTATGTCCTCTTAATTCCCCCTACTGCAAAACACAGCGAAGAAAAGTGTTCCAGAGGAATTCGCACTTTAATAGCATCTAAATGTCAGTGAGTTGTGCTTCACAATGTCTCTGTAATGGCTGCAAGATCATTAAATCACCTCATAAATAAGCAATGCTTTAAAGAAATAATGCAAATGTGATGGCAAAATAATAAACCATTGATATGCCATTACTTTAAGGCTATTCTTAAAAGCTTAGGCATTTGGTGGTACAGTGGAACACACAGAGTGAAGCGGGATTACTTGGGTAGGAATTCCTCTTCCCAACAACTGGCCGTATGCAAAGGGCACAGAGTCACAATGAGGTTCATGCACTGACCTGGTTCTTTTCATGGACAGAACAGAAAGCACTGAGCAGCACCCTAATGATGGGCAAGTGATTATAACGAGCAGCCACATGCAGACAGGTATCTCCTGCCTGCAAACAGAAACAAAGCTCTGAGCATGTAATCACAGTGAGAAAGCCTGTACTTGTCATGGTGTTCAGGGATGAAATAATCCTATTAAATCAGAAAGAGCAGTAAACACCTCACACCTCCACAGAACAGCAGTGCTGTCTTCTCTGCAGTACAAAATCTGTCGTCATGGGTGGGAAAGTTTAGCAAGAGCTGGGGTCAGGCAAGGTGAGAGCATGAATTCTTTAACCACTGATGGGAAATACTGGAAAATACTGGAATTATAAATGCTATTTTACTGGCACTACAAACCCTGAGTTAGTTGTATTTTCCCATTAAATCTATTTTTCTGAACCACAAACCAATGCAATTCGGAATCTCAGCTTAGGGTAGCACATACTGTAGGAAACATGAGTGGTGGCCAGAGCAGCATTCTCATGAAGGGTGGCACTTGTGCAGCTGAGCCTGGGAGCTGGGACCAAAACCCCACAGGTTTCCATTTCTCTGTCCATTTTGTTATCAAGCAGGGCAAAAACATCTGCCTTCCTTTTGTAGATGGTTTTTTTCTTTATCTATCATGCCAGAATCATTATAAAATAGGAGGAGAGCTGTATGAAACTGAAGCCACCTTGAATCTACCTCATTTGACAGACTGACACACAGCATATATGATCTGCAGATCTGAAGCCCTTCACTACTGTCTGTGCAACAGGAAAACCCCATTTGCCTCCTATCCCTGCTCAAGAGGTGCACAAGTAGTGCATGGCTCAGTCCTACCAAAAGAATTCCTGTGCATGATGAATACAATGGGGTTTTTTCAATATAATTTATAACAAAAATCATAGCTTAAAGCCTTTCTCAGTATTTCTACAAGTTAAAGCAATATAGCTAAAACAAAATCACACAAAAATGAACATGTTATTTCCCAAACTCACATTATTTTTGAGGTCTGCTCGAGATCCTCCAAGTAACAAAACACGAGTACTCTGGGAATGGCTGTTCTGGCAAGCCAGGTGAAGAGGTGTGTTACCTGCCTTAGAGAAATACAAGAAAATATAAAAGCCACATTTAGAAATTGGACATCAGCATTAAAAAATAAAACCTCACAGGTCTTCGCACAAGAAGATCCACCCAAGGGTGGGAAACTGTTATTTTCCCAAAGATATGAGGTGAATGAACCCCGAGACTGAAATCCCCGCTTCATTCTGGCAATGGCTTACCTGGGATATAATAAAGGCAGAAATAGGACAGTCTAATGATATCTGCATTGGTCAAATCTGTTTACAGGAAGAAAGAAGTCTAGAAACTGTCTCATTCTTTAGTCTCAAACAGCAGTGTTAAATATTTAATTCAAAGAATTATAATTCTTGTGTTTTGGGTTTTCCCCATGCACAGACACAAAAAACCAAACTGCCATGGCACGGAATCTTTGATCCCNCAGGAAAACCCCATTTGCCTCCTATCCCTGCTCAAGAGGTGCACAAGTAGTGCATGGCTCAGTCCTACCAAAAGAATTCCTGTGCATGATGAATACAATGGGGTTTTTTCAATATAATTTATAACAAAAATCATAGCTTAAAGCCTTTCTCAGTATTTCTACAAGTTAAAGCAATATAGCTAAAACAAAATCACACAAAAATGAACATGTTATTTCCCAAACTCACATTATTTTTGAGGTCTGCTCGAGATCCTCCAAGTAACAAAACACGAGTACTCTGGGAATGGCTGTTCTGGCAAGCCAGGTGAAGAGGTGTGTTACCTGCCTTAGAGAAATACAAGAAAATATAAAAGCCACATTTAGAAATTGGACATCAGCATTAAAAAATAAAACCTCACAGGTCTTCGCACAAGAAGATCCACCCAAGGGTGGGAAACTGTTATTTTCCCAAAGATATGAGGTGAATGAACCCCGAGACTGAAATCCCCGCTTCATTCTGGCAATGGCTTACCTGGGATATAATAAAGGCAGAAATAGGACAGTCTAATGATATCTGCATTGGTCAAATCTGTTTACAGGAAGAAAGAAGTCTAGAAACTGTCTCATTCTTTAGTCTCAAACAGCAGTGTTAAATATTTAATTCAAAGAATTATAATTCTTGTGTTTTGGGTTTTCCCCATGCACAGACACAAAAAACCAAACTGCCATGGCACGGAATCTTTGATCCCAGCCATGACTGCTGCAGGGTATTGAGGAGACCAGGTCACAACTCCTGTCTCCTTATGATCGTAACACAAACCAGCTCAAAGTCTGGCTGGGTCTGTAGGTGTTCCCACTGGGCAGGATACAGATTTTTAGGCTATCAAGAAGCTTTGATGTTCAGGAGGCACACCAGTCTCTAGCCAAGATGAGAAGGGAGGGGAAAAAGCCACCCAAGCCCCAGAGAATCACATGCTATGGTTCCTCAAAGAAGAAAATGTGCAGAAATGGACAGAAATCAAAGAAGTGTTGGCTTGTGTATTGTCTTTCTAACATGGTGAACGATTTTATTGGTCTGACCAGTTTTTCTGGCAGCATTTGGCTTTTGCTGGCCTGAAAGCATTCAGGGGTTTTGGCTCTTGGGAGCTAGAAATTAAATCACCTCAGGTAAAAAAGGTTTACCAGGCTTACTGTGCTGCCTGTTCACCTTGATTATGTCCTTTAATTTGTCCCCCTTGCTTTCAAGACACAGAACAAAGCTGCAGGGTTTGAATTACAAAAGGCCAACTCTTAGATGCAGTCTTAGGTCTTCACTTCCATATTACAGACCTGAATGTAGTCCCTAAGCTGTGGCAGGCATGAACATTTTTCTACTCAGCTGAATTGCATTTAAGTGTCAATTTTTTTCCTCCTGTGTTTATCTCTGAAAAGCCTCTGCAATGCCTTTATCATTTGCTGTTTGGCAGTTGGTCCTGGTGGGAAGGCAGAGGTCCTGTGCAGCAGGTGAGGACCTCAATTCTGGGAGAATCACGGTGCCAAGGGTCAGAGCTCACAGAGTGGCTCATCTCCCACGGGGTGACAAATCTCTCACCAACTTCTGAGAGGGAGAGAGGGTCCAAGTTGTACCAGTCTGGAAATCTTCACTGAAATGTACAGACTGATGCAGAATCTAAAAATAAGGCTACAGCTGATCTCACTGGATGATCTATCACAGCAGAAGTGGTTTTATTAAGCCAACATAAATGAAAATAAACTGCACCTCCAGGGTGATTGCTGCACAGGAGGAATACAGCTACCAAAACCACAGTGTCAAATCCTTCCCATCTTCTGCTGCTTCACAGATTTGGCAAATCTAGCAGCCCGTATCTGTCCCATCCATCCAAAATCACACAATGACCAGGTGTAAGTCAACAGCCTGTGGGATGCTCCTGCACATGGCACTCAACCCTGGCTGCCAGAAAAGCTGTCAGAATGATAAAGCCTTGTCATCAGTAACACAAAAAGCTGAGAGAACAGAGAAACCATTTTGGGATTAAGTAGACTTAAGCTCTTCTTTTTTCTTGAAAACAAAAGGGTAAAAGCACGTGCAAGCATGCATGATTCCCACATTTTTCAGCAGCTCCTGAGAATATATCTTGTCCATTAGAAACCACCCAAAGAGTGAAATGCAAAGGGTAAGACTGTGTGGGTAAGACATCAAAGACTAGCACAGAAGCTGCTCAGGCAGTATTTAAGTCTGCCAGTCATATTTCAGCCATCAACCCTGCTGAGCTATTTTTTGCACATACTTTCCCAGAGAAGTTGCCTCCAGCTGACATACACTGGATTGTAAGCTAAATCTTCTAACTCCCTGAGGCACCCAAGCATGCAGGATAACCAGACTTGCATCTTAAGCCCACACCTTTGTTCAGAAGTGTATGTGTATGCATAGACAGGCATATCCAGGGATAGGAGCATAAGGCTTCACAAGACTTTAGTCAAGCACGGGAAGTTTTCTAAAGTACCCTTGATACAAATCTAGGTGGACATTTCAGCAAAAGTAATTACAGAAAATAAAAACTGGTAGTTGAAATAATATAAAAGAAGGAATACACATAAAATAACATCAAGGACAATGTAGTTGCAGAACACAAAGTCACCACAATTGTACAAACATATGCTTCTATAGTGCATATCTACATGTGCACATGCAGAAACACTATGCCCAGGCAACATGCCTTTTTACTCTAAATATTAGACTTTGACCAGCTGTCTCCTTTCTTTCCCAGCCCCTTTCAGTTGTTGTTTTAGAGAGACATTTACCAAAAATGCTCAGAGATCCCCTAAAGCCATCCCAAAGCCCTCTCCCTGTCATGCAGGGCACAGTGCCAGCCATGTGATCTGACCAACCCAGCAGCACAGCCATCCAAACCCTGACTCTGCTCACACCATGGGCTGCTGCCACCATTTCCTGGACTACTCCATTAACTTCTGAATTACTGAATTGAAGTGCCCCTAAGTAGAACAATTAGAGTGGAACTAAACCCCTTTACTTTGTTATTCTTTCCTCTAAAAGGCTCTCAAGGTATTAGAAATACCAAAAGGAACATAATCCAGGTTCATTACAAGATTCTGGGAAGAGACTATGCTAATATATTAGGAAGAACTTAGTAAAAAAAGGTACTTTTTTTTTGTTTCCCTCTGTGGCTTACATTCCTTTTGCTGTTTAATTTCTGGAAAAAACCAGATTTTCAATACCATTTTCTTATTAGAACAATTCATTTCCATTTTAAATCACACCAATCACAATGAACCTCCTCAGTATAAATTAGAGCACCATGGAGATTTCTACAGGAATGGCAGTGTTCCTCAGCTGTAATTAATGTATCATTCAACGCGTTATTGAGTTTCTCCTGCGTCAGCTGCCAAAATATGAATTTCCTAATGCCTGTGGATGAACCATCCAGGCGTGATAAATGAAAAGAAAAAGAAGAAAAAAATCCCACTAAGAGCTGGTCCCCCACCTGCTGAGAAATGCCATGGCCAGAAATCTCCAGTTCTGAGAAATAGCCACCTTAGACCAGAACTGAAAGCTCCTCCTCCATGGGTCTCACCTTGTTCTTGGCAAGAACATTGGCTCCTGCTTTAACAAGGACTTTGGCAGACTGACTGAATCCATGCCAACAAGCTTCATGAAGAGCAGTGTTCCCATCCTGAAGAGCACACACACAAGAGGAGAAGGTTAAGGGCTGTATAACCAACCTACTCTTAAAAATATTTTCATTTCCTACTAGCTTATTTTCTATTTTATTTTTAGAAGAGGGTAAAAATACTGTTATTTGTCTGGAACTTGAAATTAGTTATATTTACTCCTAAATTAAACTTACAGCCTGGGATTCACAAGTTTCTGGGATAATCATGGGAACTGTGCAGTGTTTTGCACAGGGCATAGTATGGTTGTGCATTCCTTTAATTCATCCCTTAATGAGCTGAGAACAGACTCTTAAACCAAAAACTATCAGCCTAATATAAAAGCATAACTAAATCAGTAATTTGTATTAAAGAGAAGATACAGGGGTTTTTTTCAATGTAACTGTTCCAATTACTCTAGAAGCATCAGACACTTACTAAGGAGCATAAACTGTAACTTTCTCTCTGAGAGCTTAACATTACTGACTGCCAAGGCTGCCATTCCACAGAGCTTTTGTCTTGCCTTTTACCTTGTCTTGTCTGTCCAAAGCACAGCCCTCTTGAATCAGAGTTGCTATTACATCGGTGTTCCCTACAACAGCAGCCCGGTGCAATGCTGTCTGGTCACCCTGCAAAAAGAAGCAAATTTGTAATTGGTACAATTCCCACCTCAGTTTGACTCAATGCAAATGCAGACAACACACACAGGGGCTGCATCGTTTACACACATACTGTTTAAATCCAAGCTGCCTTTGAAAACAGTCCCCGTAAACAACTACCATTAAAGTTTCCAAGATTAATGAAGTTACTGAAAGTATCAGAGAGCTACAAACCATTTACAGAATTTTGCAAGTCATCACAATTCCATATACAGCGCTGAAGCATTCTAAAAATATGGCAGTATTAGAAGGCAGTGAATTGAACACATTCGGCTCTGTGTCTAATAGTCAACGGTGTCTGTAGGGAACTAAAGGGAATTACAGGCTGTCGTAATTCATCACAATGATCCATCAGGACTTACACTAACTGGATAAGGCTCTCCTGTTCTGGCTCTGATTGCTCCATCAGCCCTGCTTAGGATAAGGAGCGTGAGATGAGATCGGTCTCTTCAGCACCTCTGATGAATTTACCAATTAGTGCTAAGAGTGGAGGCAACTTTATGATGAGGACCACAACTGCAGGACCATCCACTTGTTCCACTCGAGCAACTGAGCGATCTTCAGGTCCAAATGACTGTCATTTCTCATTGACCTGCCACGTAGCAGCAGCAAGCAAGTCTCTTACATCAGTTTATTTCCTTTAAGGCCAACTTTCCAGAAGAAATTAGGCCGATGTGGTCATCTTGTCTGACTGTCCATCTATCTCCTCTCTAGCAACTGCTGAACTCATTTGCCCAGCTAGAGAGCCCAAGGTTACTTTTCTGCAATCCTTCCAGAAACTGAAGACTAGGGAGACTTAAACCACTGTCCCTGCCCATCAGGGGTTATCTATATGTTTTCATGTACATGTTGGTGAGAAGCTGATAAAAGAGGGGCAAGAGAAGGACTTGTGAAGCAGTGTGTACGGATGTAACACAGGGATCAATGGGAAAATGAGCTGCAGTAGTTCCACTGCTGCCACAACAACCGGTCTTGGCTTTCCTTTGAAGTTGCTTTGAACCAGCAATGCTGAAGCACAGCCTGAGTCCAGGAACAAAGACAGGCTTCAAAGCTGCACACAGACTTTTTTGGGATGAATAAAGAGATTGGGAATCCCATCCGTTTCTGCTTATCTAGATAATGGTCACCAAAAACACACGCAGGGCAGAGATATGCCATGTGTCCTAAAGAAAAACAGCTTGTTGGAAGCCAAGTCCTAAACAGATACAGAATTTCTCTGCTACAATTCTTTATCAGATAATAGCATACTATATGAAATACTGAAAGTAGAGGAATTTCTGTATTTTCTGTTCTAGAGTGTCCAAGTCTTTAGATAACTGGCTTATTTGAACAATTTGGTCTCAAAGGCAATTAGCAGCTGACTTAAAAATTGCTCTTGGTGGGGTGCTTTTGTGCTAATGAGACCAAAATAGTTATTAATCTATAAAAAAATGAGCATTGCCAACCACAGCCTTTCAGTAATCCCTACCAGTAAATCATTATATTAGCTGATAATCATGAAGTTGATTTTAAAGAATTATGTTGAAGGTGCTTTTTTAAAACCTGCTATTTTTTTTGTTTCTAAAGGTTATATATTTTTACTTTTGTTTTTGCAACTGTATTTTAAGAGACAAAGACAGTAATGCTTCCAGGAAGTGGGACTTTCAGAAAAACAAGAAGTATTGGAAAATTGACAGCACGGCAAGTGCTCTGAACTTATGTATTGGTTCCAAATTCAAAGACAACCAAAATGTTATGGAAAATGTCCAAATTACACCATCTCACAAGTACAAATGTCAGATAGTTACCAGTTACTATGACTACATGGAAATCTGCTCACCAACAAACTGAGGAAGAATTTGATATCCAATTTTTGATAATGGCACAGCGACTCTTACTGCAGTAGTGAGTCATGTGGGACAGTGCAAAATTCATTTTATCTGACTATCATGAAGTGGAAAGTAATCTGCCAACCTACCCCTGCCAAGTGGTACTGATGCACCAGCAAACCTACAAAAGATAGTATAAAACAGACTGTTTTATAATATCAAGGCTGTTCCTGTCCCCATCACAATAACCACAGTGAGGTCAAAGACTATTCAGCTTTTGGGGCTTTGCTGATATGACAGCTACTTCTAACAGTACTTCATTTAAATTTAAAACAAACACATTTGTCTGTTTGGAAAGTGGGCGGCACACCTCACTGCTGCGAGACCAGGTCTCCCTTAGTAATCCCAATCCATGTTCTGGGGAACCATACACTGGGAATGCAGAGCAGTACTGGGACAGCTTCAGCCATGCCTAAGCTTTGTCCTAAAATATATTCTGGTCTCTGAAATGGAAGCCTACAGAGGTGAAGGGACACAAGTCTCACAAATGGCAGGCTCAGGTGCCTCCTGCTCAATGTATGGGCTTTGGTGCTGACATCTTCCCTACATGAGCATCCAAGAGTAAGGTCCAACCCACACCCTGACTGGACAAAATAAATACCTCATCCATGCAACAGGGAGTGCCAAAGGATATCTTGAAGCTTGTTTCACCAACTGAGGCACCTCCCAGTGAAGAGAGGGCACATGTCAGTGTCCTGGTGAGGGTCTGTCCCTACCACCACCAGATCCCTCAGCCAGCAGGACAGGGCAGCACCTGCTCCACTGTTCCCTTATACCTCAGCACAAACATTAACCTTAAACTGCTTACAGTGCTGTGGAAGCTGAACCATCAGGTTGTGATGGCTTCTGTGTGACAGTCACTGAGCAACCCAGCCACAGAGGGCACAGCCATCTTATAAATAACATTGCCTGCACCACTGCACACTAACCTGCCTTCCCTCCCCATCAGCAGCAGAGCAAATCCCTACTTTGCCTTTCATAGAGTCTGAGAAAACAGATGAGTTATGTTTTTTTCACAGCATGAATTTTCAGACAGTGTAATCACTGACTTGTGTACCTTTTATTAATTGCTAAAATAACTGTCTCTGAAAGCACTCACTAGAATTCTGCCTTTAGCAAAGCATTAGGGGTCTGTTCCAGAGGCTCAGAGAGCAATTACACCGGTAAATGCATATTAACTGTCCAGACTATTATGTTGGGCACAATTTATGATCCTATTTGCAAGAGATTTATGCCTTAGGAACAGGCTGCAGATCAGTAACAATGAAGAGAGACAACTCCAGTGCCGTGTCACAGAAACATGACCTTGACAGAACCAACAGTCTGCCCAAATGCAGATGTGGGCCCAAAGCCAAAAAGGCTCAATAGAAGTAAGGCACTAAGGTCTACACCAGTGAATCTTAAAACCCCTTCCTCAGACTCTGCCCAGCCCGGAAGGCAACTCAAACTCAGGAGATTCCACTCCAACGTGTCCAAGCCCCAGACATGTCAGCTGGCAAGGCAGGTACAGGGCACTGTGTCATGGTGGCACGGCACACCCTGGCCCTGCACAGCCCTAATGCAGGCAGCTCCCCTCCTCTCTCTGGCCCCATGAGTGCCCTTGTCACACACTTGATGGAAGAAGCTGCACTCATGTTGCAAGTATGGCCACCACCCTTCAAAATTAAGCCAGCAAAAAAAGTGGCCACTGGCTCTTCCACAGTAGCCCAGAGGTAGCGGTATTTGCCTAGTTTGTCTTGCCATGACAGCACTGCAGTGTTGGAAGTTCTCCACTTCTAGGAAAAAAACTCGGTATTCACTGGGATAGTAAGAGGCTGACACTGGGAGACTGGGATAGAAATCCGCATCCCCTGATGTAGAGGATGCACCACTGCACATCTGACACCTCTACCTGTAATGGGGCTTCTGCACAGCAGCAGGTACATTTCCAGAGGGGGAAACCATGCTCTTTACAGAGGGCTTAAACATCTGCTTTCAGGATAGGCTTACAGGCTGGGAGTCCTGAAGAAAGGCAGACACCTAAATCTTGATTTTTCCCCATGGAGTTTGGCATTACCCTTTCTTTAGCAGCGACACCTTCCACTAGACCAGACTGCCCCATCCAGCCTGGCTTTCAACACTTCCAGCCAACCAAAAAACAAACAACCAAAATAACCAGGAAAAACTCACGGCTTCAATCCCTGATACAAAGTGCTCAATGGCACTTGTAAAGTCATATAATATAAAATCAAGCCACTAAATTCACAGTAGAATCAAAATACTCTAAAGTTAAAATATAACCATGTGTTAAATACTTGCAGGAGCATACAAGCATATGTGGATATCCTGAAGCAGCTGTATACAAAGGGAACTGAATACGGTCTCATGTTTCTCAATGCCTCTGTGCTGTTCTCCCCCTCTTTTGCTACAGAGAAGCAGTCATGATACACAATCAAGAACAACTTCACTCTGCCCAATAAATGATGATGCATGACTAGCAGAAGTGATCAAGGCATGAAAAATAATCATGAACAAAACAAATTACAGTTTAAATGAAATGGGACCACAGGAATAAGCCACTTTGCATATTTTCATTCAGCTAGAAATTATGATGAACCCTGGGCTATTGTTCCATTTGAAACTAATTTTCTGCTTCTTAAACTGGAGCTTCCAGAAGGGAAGTTTCGGGGCCTCTAGCCTTTGTTTTAAATCAACTTGTTTTCCCAGTTAGGTTTTCAAGGGTGCAGACAGGGCAGGAGACTGGATGCAGAGCATGGAGCACCAAGCAGGCCATGCAGCCATGCAGCGCAGGGAGCTCGGCCATGCCGGAGCACCGCACCAGGATTCGCAGCATGCACTGGGACACGCGTCAGGCGCAGGGCAGGGCTGATGCACGAGAGTTCTAACCTCCTTCTCTCTTTCTGATCTTCTAGGTTCCTTCCTAGCCTTTCTCTTCTGGTTTCTCTTATTTTTTTCATCCTTGATTTCCTTCACCGGGACAATTTTCTCCTGGACTATTTCTGAGGTGTGTGCTGTATGGACACTCATTGACCACTCAGAGATGGCATTGGGATCCCAGTAAGAGTTGTCAGTATTGGCAGGGAGAAGGAAAGAGTCAGCTCCCGGAGTGGCATATTCTACAGAGCTGGACTCCACCGGCTGAAATTCATAATAATCCCACTCCAGGCCACTGGAGGTCATTCTTCAACTAGTTCTTAACGCTCTTACCGTGTTTAGGCAATATATCTGTAGAACATGAAAGGGAGCATTTTAATCTCTCCACAACATTTAGCAGCTTTTAAGTTTCTGCTTATCATCTGGCAAATTAAAACTCAGTCTTGAATTTGATCAAAACTCCAAACTAAAGTGTTTAGGTTTCTCTTGTCATTTTGAAAAATAAAATGTAGGTCATCTTTTTGAATTTTTGTGTGCTATCACAACAATGCCACAGACCAAAATCAACAAAATAACTTGCTTTTCAATTAAATATAATACTCCCCACTCTCACAGGCGTTTTCGTATCTGAACCTAAATCTGTATTCCTGAAAAACAGCAATGAAACATACAGATGTCAATCAACACTTGAGACTAAGATGCCTTCACTGCCACATAAGCACACAGTAAAAGTGACAGAAGGCATAATCAATAGATTGCAACTAAAAAAGACTACAAACATATTCTGTGGGGCATAAACTGTAAAATGGGTTATACAAGGAGAAGCCATAAGCAGAGAACCTTCTTTGAAGACCTATGTAAAAGGAAAGCAGAAATATTTTAGTTAATACCTATTGCAAGCAAAAATCTTCATTTGGAGTTTTAGACTTCCTCCTCCTACAAGACAAAACCAAACACACCCTTTGAGATTCAGCAACTCCTGAGGCTCTCCTCAATCCCAACCAAATTACTACTACTACTAAATACAGAGCTACACATCAAAATACATTTTAAAGAAACAGTATCTATGAATCCAGTATGCATCTACTCTGCTCATATTAATCACCACATTTAGAAGCAGTGTCCAATTGTCATGAACAAAGCCTCTGAGAAGCTCACAAGACAATGTGTCTTCTATGAGCTGAGTGTTTTCTACAAGTGCAAGACTCTTCACTGAACTGAAATAATGCTAAACACTGATTTACTGTTTTTCCATCATGGCTATCACGTTTACATATAAACAACCTAGACTTTATTTCTAGAGGGTTAAAACAAATGAACCAGACTTATTAAAAACCAGTTTCCACAGAAACCCAATTTGACCAAATCAGTGGAAGCTCTTGCTTTCTTAAAATCAGTTTCCTTTTCTCAGGAAAACTGGCTGTATTTGTAAAGTATCTGCAATTTTGTCTTAAATACATAATGAATCTTTTTTTGCTGGGAGAAGTCAAAAAGCATACCCAGGATACATTTGAATAAACTGATTCTCCCATTGCACTTGCAAATCTGCTTCATTTCATACATGGGCACAGGGAAAGAATAAAGAGCGTGAGAAGCAAATTTTCTTCCTGGAAAAACAAGTTTCCCTATAGAAAGCTGGCCACATCAGTATCCCAGCCCCAAGTTTGTCAGGCAGACTGCTCATGTCTCACAGGGAATCAGCTACTCACAGAGAGAAAGAAACCAGTTTTCCAGTTTCTGTAGACATTTAACTCTCTAGATGCAAACAAATACCCATGGGCATTTTCAAAAGGCACCTAATGTTTCTTCTAGTAGTGTTCCAGTGTTCTTCTAGTAGTCATACAGGTGCCTCTACTAACACCTTTGGACCACCTCTATGGCCTTTGAAAATGCTCCACCTTATATCTTACAGGGGGAACAAAAGCAACCCTTCCTCAAGCTTCTTCCAGTGTGCCATCAGAAGTTAGCAATTAATTTGAAGAAATCGTGGGTTATTCGACTGCTGTTGCAAATTTCAGCATATACCTTTTCTCACCAGTGCGGGAACTAAACCAATGTTACCTGTCACTCCAAAGTGCCTTAAAGCCCAGTCCAAGATTAGAACTAATCTTACAGAAACCCAAGAAATTCCGGTAACTGATGTATTTTACCAAATGAAAACAAACTACCATTTGCTAAATTCAAAGCTGTTTTTTGTGCTGATGCCTCACCACACAACAACCTCAGAGATGTGACCACCCCCACATGAAGCATGGTGCCATCAGGATGACCTCCCCATGGCACAGCACTGTGCTATGGGCAGCTGTTCTGGATGCTGAGGGATGAGTCTACTCAAAGAACATCTCCCAGTTCAGGCAAACATCACAAGGGGCAGTGTCCCCTACCTGATGTCCTCCAGCGGGTTCCCACAATGAACTCCTAGTGCATTTCCACAAGAAACGGCAGAAGACAGCTCTCACACCCGCCCGGCACAAGCAGAGCTCTTATAAAGCTCTGCAGCCTGAACAAGAGGACCAAGCTATTCACTGAAAACCACCACATTTTACATTTTTTCCCATGAACTTTTGCATCTCCAAATTAGAGGTTACATCTCTGAATTGGAAAACAGAGAGACAGATTTTGTTTTCACTTACTCCTACTTCAAAGAAGTGAAGGTCTACTGTTATTTGCAAATCACCTTTTCCCCTCCACCCCAAGTTAGAAGGTTGTATCTACTTACATCATCCTGAATATCCAGGTCACAACCTGCCTTCAACAAAACCTGGACAACGTGGAGATGACCCTTGTGGGCAGCAAGATGCAGGGGGGTCCGGCCATGCTATGAATGAGAAGAAAATAAAAATACTTTAAGATGAATTTTTATGCATGGTAGTTGAATAGTCATCATTCTTCTGTTTGTACCTCACTCTCTGAAACCTGCAATAGCATCAACTGACATGTATTAGTGTGACAAAGGCTTTACCTTGGTTTTGTGAAAGCTGCAAACTTCTCCACCTTCTGCAACATTTCAGTTTATCCCAATGACACTCTAGAAAAGGGACATGATATTCATGTAAGAGTACTTCCTTACAAATTCAGATCTGGCTCCGTGTCCATGCCTTAGCAGAATTCATGACCCTTTTGTTTCTGTCCCTTTGGAGCACAATACTGTCTACTGCTGTCACCTTCCCTCTGTACAGCCAAGTTGCAATAACTGGCTAATTCATATATTGTAATGGGCACTGTCTTTGCAATACAGATAAGAATTACTGAACTGCTGCATGTGACAGATGCTGCCCTGAAAAGGAATAGAAGACCTCTAGTCATTCCAAATGACTTCATGTGTATGACAACCAGCTTCATTTTGCTAAAGATCTGCCAGGTTTTTTTAGACAATACTTATTTTTACCCCTCTCTCTCTAAAATCTCAGAGTGAAACACCTTAAGAAACATGAACACTAAAACTGTCCACTGCAGATTATTTAACAGCGATAAAGAAAAAAGGATTCCAGCAATTGCTACATACATCAAGTATCTTCCCAAAGAATGCTGTTTTCTCCACTAGGCATTTTGCGAGGGTCACGTTAAAAGTCACATTACTCTTCACCTGTATCTCTTATATATCTATTCCTTCACTACTGGTGCTATTGTCTCTTTTTCCATCCAATGATTTACCCTGCAAAGGAAGATAAACAGCCCTAATATGTGAACCACAGAAGGGGCAAACACTTTAAGAGCTGTCTGACAAGTGGCTTGAAGTATGCAGAAGGCAACCACTGGCTCTCTAAGGTTTTAAGCAACTTCTTCAGCAAGAAAACTACTTCAAGTAAATAATAAACCAAGCTCAAGACACGATTGTTTCCATATAGCAAACCCCATACCCCCATAGCTGGTAAAGCCTTGTTAACTCGGGTTCCTCAGAGCAAAAAGGAAAAACACTGTTGGAATCAACAGAATGGCTGAGGGCAAAAAGTCTGTGCCATTACTGATTAGTTGTGCTGCGCTTCAGGAACATTAAGTGTTGATTAATTGTCCTACATTATTGATGTAAAGGGGCAGATCTGAGGACAAAATTCTCACCCACACTATGTATGACACATGGGTCTCTCAAAACCCGTACGTTGTCCCCTGCTGGCAGCAGCAGTTCATTCCCATGTGAGAAGCTTCCATTCTTGCCCTGCTAAAGGTGTAGGAAGGGCTCATTTTTGTTGCCACCACTGCCCCTGGGCACCATCCAGGCTGCTGCCTGGGTGCCTCTGGCTCGATTTGGCCACATGTGCCTAAAATCCTGTCCCTATGTTGAAGGGCACTGAGCTGCACTGACCACACTTCCTTCTCCATCAGCCTGGAGGAGAGCCAGGGCTACACTGCTGTTCCAGCTAACTCAACAGCAGGAAGCATAAAATCCCCAGGCAACACAGGGATAAAAAGAAAAAAAAAGGAAAGAAAAAAATAGAAAAAAAATTAAACCAAATACCAAATTGACAAATCATTTCCAACCATGAACAATATGTTTGGATTACGAACATGTGCTCCAGCACACTCAGATTTACAGGTCCTGACTTTCAACATTACTTAATGCCAATAAGTAAATCACCTAATCCAGGCATCTATCTCACTTCCTGGAAGGTTATTAATACACCATGAAAACAATTTATAGCAATCTGTGCATGGAGAAGGAAAAATCCCAAACAAACCCATCTTGAAGCCAGCTCACGTGCTTTAAAAGGAAAGTGTCAACATCAATATATATTCCAGCAGGGAAACTTTCTAATAAGATAACCAGCTCTAACCACTGAAAAAATGCTGACATGCACTTAAAGGTACTATGTTAAAAGTAAGCTATGAAAGCAGAATAGGTGTTTATTTGAATACAAGGGACATATTTTCCTCACCCAACACACATTCCTGGGCAATTGCCCCACAAACCATGCCTGCTGGCACGGTTGAGTTGAAAGACTGAAGGATCATTTTTATTCCAGAGTGTTTGTGTGTTTCAGATTCTCTATCCAGAAACACAGGTTCAGAGGCATCTCACCTACTGGAAACCCTAAAGAGAGGCTTCAGGAACCAGAGGTTCTGCACACATGCAGTCCTTGAGTTCCTCCTACTTTAAAGGGACACTATGATCAAAAACTATGACACTAACCAGGAGAGGAGACTGGGAAGGAGGATCAATTCCAGCATATTACATTGATTAGAGGCTCAGGCTTTTGGAAGAGCACTGATCATCTCAAGATTAATCACAGCCCTGAAAGAACCAGCAATGCCAGATTTTCTTTTTCTTCCCAGCAACATCCAAATGAGAGCAGAGATGGGTGGTACAGCTGGACACTGTTCCAGTGCGGGCAATGGAAACACTGGACAAACATCAAATCCCCACACAAATACACACACACACACACACACACACAGAGGTATGGATGTACATACACATGCACACACCAATCCACAACAAACAGTGAGGAAGAGACAAGGCAATTTGGGTGCCCCTCATGCTGTGATGACCAACTTGGTGCACAGCAAGCTTTCGAGAGAAACACCAAACAAGTCCATGCCACAGCAGCAATAGTCAGGGCTGCTTTTGCATTCATGTCTGTAAGTCAAACCAACAGCCCACAAAGTTTTTCTCTCACAGCAATTCCTCCTACCCAAAATATACAGGGGGCAGAGAGATGAACATAGACGAAACTGCCTCTGTGTGTCTCCTCCATAAAGACATTCTCCACTCAATGCAGCAGCAAAGAGGGGGTTTATCTGAATACATACAAGGGTCCTAGGGGGAAAGAAAACATACAAGCCTAAGTGTCTCCTAGATGCTCATTTCAAGGACACAACACCAAACCCAGGGACCGTTCAACATGCAGATTACTGACTTAGAAGATTAGAGCATTGCCAAATACGAACTGCAACGATTGGGGGGTTATTACAAATACAAATGAGAGACTGCTACAACTTGGGATTAATGAACCAATAAAGCAGTCATTCATATGTAAAAAAAAAAAAAGGCAATTTGGACTTCTATTCAAATGTAAACAATTGCTTCATCAGGCAACAAATCATACAAATGGTCCTGTGTCATGGACTTATTGACAAAATAAATGGGACCTACTGGACTAAGGCTGCAACTTCCAACCACTGTGACAGGCTGCTGTAGCTGTGGGGTGTATCGGGTTGCAGCCAAGCACCCTAAAGAGCCACATGAACTTCAGCAGTAAAATGTGAGGGTAGGTTTTTGTTTGCATTCAATCTGTGCTCTAACTTCCAGACATCGACAGGCAGCTGTCAATACACACCACTTAAAAGCAGAATTCTCTTAGCATCGCTGCCAATGTACATGCACTCCACAACCAAATCCATACAGGGGGGCCTTAGCACCATAAGCTCATGATCTTTCCTTGTGCTTATAAAAGTAGGTACTTTTATGCAGGTACATTCAGTTCTCCATCTCACCCTGCTCTTGTGATGCACAAAGAGTGTTATTTATTCATCCGTTCTGCACCCATAAAAAACACACCTGTCCACATTTTATTGGAAAGCCTGAAAGCAAAATCCAAGTCCTGTCACATTGTTCACACTGATGATTGGTTAGACTGTTCTCCATGAACAACCTGCTTGCTCAAGTCAGCAGAAAGCTTCTCATTGACCTCAACAGGCATTCAGCAAGTTCCTAAGTGTGTGTTAGTCCCTTTTAATTTATCTTTATTTATTGGTTAAAACAGACACAAATAGCTTTTCAAACTGAAGGAGTGCAAAAATGTGAAAGCACCAAAATGCATCTTTCTTGTTTGTCTTAGCTTAAAAAAGAAGAAAAAGAGAGACTGCTTTAAAGAACTCAACATGCTCTGAAGTTGAGACTTAAAGTACCCTAGCATGACAGAAGTGTTGCCATATGGTATATTCATAACATGACTAGTTCAAAAGTTAAACCAAACAATTACTGAATCAAAACAGATGCACTACCTTTTGCTTTTCTTTGAGGCTTTTCTTCTGAATTATCATCCATTCTCTGCAGAATTCAATTTTATAGCTATGATCTTAATGCAGGAGCCTGCTCCAGCACAAGTTTCTCATGGATTCACAGGCCTCTTTCAGGCATCAACCTGCTCTGGTATGGGTCTTCCTCCACAGGCTGCAGGTGGATCACTGCATCCCCATGGACCTCCACGGGCTGCAGGGGCACAGCTGCTTCACCATGGTCTCTACCACAGGCTGCAGGGCAATCTCATCTCCAGTATCTGGAGCACCTCCTCCAACTCCTCCACTGACCTTGGCATCTGCAGAGTTTTTCCTCTTACATATTCTCACTGCTCTTCCCTGGCTGTAGTTACATCTTCTCTTGTCACTTTTTTTTTTCCTTCTTAAATATGTTATCCCAGAGGTGCTACCACTATTTCTGACTGGCCCAGCCTTGACCAGCGGCACATCCATCCTGGAGCCACCTGGCAGTGGCTCTGCCAGACATGTGGAAGCTTTTGGCAGCTCCTCACAGAAACCACACCTGTAGCCCTTCCTGCTACCAAAACCTGGCCATGCAAACCCCCAGGAAAAGGACATCATCATCCTGGGAGAACAGCAAGGCACATCAGCTCAGCAGAAGTCTCAGTGCTTTTGTGCCAAAGATGCAGCTGTCAATAATTTCACTGAAAGAGAGCTCTACTACAAAAGAACTGAAAGAAGGAACCAGCTTTCCTGCTTGGAAGAAAAGGCTTAAGTTCTTAGTTTTCCAGTTTTTGCAGCTTATTCACCAAAGTACTTGATAAGGGCACCTGCACATTGGATCAGCCGGTATGTATGACCAGTCGTTCAGGGTATTTTTCCCCTTTTCATAAAGGAATCAGCTACGCATTTCATGCCTGTGAAGAATGTCAGACAAAAAGGCGGAAAAATGGAAATTACCTCTTTGTCATATCAGGCAGAGCAGCAACAGAGCACCCTGACCAAGCAGGTGCCCTTTGAGAAGAGCAGAGCCACAAAGCCTCTGCTGAGCACCACACCTGCCCTGGGCCACACCCTTGCGTGGCTGGTGGCAGAGGTCCAGCACCACAAGTGCTCAATGCATGTGCCACGCAGTGCCACCGGCCCTCTCCCACTGTGGGCTCCCTGATGCCAGATTGCTGGCACCGGGGTGACCTGGGGGCCATCAGCTCCTCTTTACATATTTTAAAAGGCCCCAAATCTGGAATGAGCCTGAGTATCCCTCACTGGAGTCAGAGGAGGTGCACATTTCCATATTGACTTCACTTGCACAGATGCCTTGCTAGTAATGCTGGCAAAATGAAACAAGTGCATCCTCAAAGTAATGCTGAAGTGAGCACCTGGACATGTATTCTCCATTGAATTTTGTTTCTTTCATATTCTTCCTCTTTTTTCTGAAATCATCTACTCAGAAGTGACAAAAATGACATACTGTTTTGCAGCTGAATTGTTGTTTACTGAAGCAACAATTAACTACATCATATGACCTTCCATACAGGATAAAAATAGAACTGGACAAGTCAGCTATAAAGCATTTACTAGTACTTGGTTTGTTATAAAAAATATCTTTCATTTTTCTTGAGCTATGCTCAATTAATCCTTTTTGAATAAAAAACTCTAGCATTTATCTCTACATCCTGTACACTTTAATGTGTGGCTCTGCAGTGTTATTCACAACAATTGGTCTGTGCTTACAGATGCAAATCAGAAATACATTTAAAGCCTACAGTGATATGGGAACTTTTTCTTTCCCTCCAAAGAGCTTTGTTTTCATGTGTCTTCCTCCAATAAATTTTCCTCCAGAGAATTCAGCAGGAAGTTTGGTTGACAAGTACTAAATCCTTTTTTTTTTCTTTTTTGGAAGCAAACTCCTATAATTTATAATTAGACAGAACAAACTGAAAACTACTAATAAAAGCAAAAGACATACAGGTAAAACAGAGCTAAGGCATGCACATGGATAAATTTATTTTTATGCTTTATTGTGCAATGACTTTTATCTTGGGGGAGAAGAGGGTTCTGGGTTTCAATTTATCTGAAAGTTTGGTCTATTTTACTGCACTACAAAAAGCCTGCCATCTAATTTCCCTTCTAAAATTAAGAACCCCTATCCTGAAAGTTGTTCTTACTTTGTGCTTTTTCTGCTTATTGGAAGACTGCACAAGAACCTGTTGCTGTGATGGCTAAAAAACCCCTTCAGATTTCTAGTTTAAATATACCCGAGTCTAATTTACACATCCTTGCTCTTGTGACAACCTTGTCCTTAACTTTAAACAGCTCTTTCTCCTTCCGCCTTTGTGTGTCATCAGATTAGCAAGCCAAGCTCTTCCAGGGTATGTTTATACAGCCTTCTGTAGGCAAATATGCACATGCTCTCCCTATGCAGCTGGCTGGCTGGGTGAGAGCCAGATGCAAACTCCACGCTCTGTACACCTGGACAGGACATCACAGAGCCTGAACGGATGGGCTACGGTGAGGGCACCAAGTTGGTCTCACATCTTTTGGTTCGCACTGAGCTCAGCTCTCTCTGGCTCACAGTGTGGGAGGAGTAAGTGTGTGTGCCTCCAAAACACCCCGTACGCAGCCTTGGCTGCTGCTCTGAGAGACTCTCTGCTCCTCTGTGCACTCCTCCACAGTCTTGCAGATCTGACTTCATCTCTTCTGAGCAGGGCTTGTCACCAGGCTACCCAAGTACCTCATCTGTACTGTCTGTCAGTGTGCTGGGATGCATCCAGAATGACAACAGGGACAGCTTTTGTCATCTTGCCTCTTTGGGCTCCACGGGGATGACCCACAACTTCTAGGAAAGAATAGCTACAATGCTGTAAGTACCAGGTGAGCTACAGGGATGGCCTCAGAGCCCACAGCTCTCCAGCATGATTGGCAAGCACATCTCTCCAACACAAACACCGGCGCTTTGCACCTGGCCACAGTTTTGCTGCCAAACGAGCTTTGTTTTGATTTTCCACACAGAGTAAAATAACAAAGCAAGGCAGTCACCTATGTCACAGAGGAGAGAAAAACTTGTCAACTCTAGGAAATGTGCATTACATCAAATTAACCTGATTTTGTGTTTCAAAGTCAAATCTACACTATTTGTTTCTTATTGTAATTAGCAGAGATCCCTCATCAGCCTCAAAGCTCATCATCTTTAAAAAAACAACAACAAACCCAAACAAAAGAAAACACAACCACAAAACTCTGAGCTACCATTCAGGTATGTGTAAATCAGTATTTCATGGTGTATTACTGACTACCTTTAATAGTTGTTCATCAGCTACAGAGCTGCTTGGACAACAGAACCAAACAGGCATCTACATGGGACTATTCACGGTTATTACATCTGTGCTTTGTATCTACCAGCAAGAAGCTACTTATTTTGGCAAACAAAACTTACAAATACAGGTTGTCCTTGGATCACTCCAGCTTTCAAAATAAATATTATCTACAACTCAAACACTGCGGAGGGACTGAAAACAACTGTCACTGACAGATAAGTATTCTGTCTTTTCCTCTTTTTATCAAATGTGCTTTCTATCTGTAAATATTAGCTCCCATACATACATAATGTCCAAAACCAATATGGAAACACAAATAAAACTAGATAGGATGGAGAACAACAGTTCATCAAAACAGCACGCCCCAAATTTTATGTTACAGTTCTAAAGATTTAATTTTCCTAGTTCTTTTTAAGATTCTTTGCTGATCAAACCTTCTCTGCAGCAGGCAATTATATTTCATGTTTTCTAAGATAGTATTATTTATCACATGTTGAGCATTAGGAATAGGTGAATATCATTTTGAACTCCCTTGTATCTAAGCAGAAATGCTTTGACTCTGACTTTATCTGAAAGGTATGGGGAACACAATTTGCAACTCCCAAGTCTGGAACTGACTAAGGGACTACACAGAACAAATCAATAAAGATACTTGGTATAAATGAGGCTGCTGCACCAAGAGACTTCAGCAGCAAGAAACACTTTCTGCATCCCTTTACCCTGCCACAAGAGGTGGCCTTTCCCCATCCCCTCACCCGGGGAGATGGGTGCCCTGAACCGCCTTCCCTTGACAGTGATGAATCGCTCCATTCATCAGGTCACACAGTGTTCCAAAGTCAATGCATGCTTTGAATAATGTTGCTCCCCTCTGTCGACACATCGTGTTTCCAAGGACTAAGTGTTCATCACAGCTGCGCCCACTGCAAAGGGTATAAACACAAGACGTGCACTATACTGCAAATTTGTGTGAGCTGTTAAGTGCAAACTTTAAGAAAATCTGAACGCTAACTTCAGTCACATTCAGATTGGTAAAGCTAGGAGGGCATTCTCACAGACAATGGTCTAGAAGAGTTACATTAGTTCCCAGGGCTTTTGCAAAGCATTTTTCTGTCGTTACCTTGGTAACTGCTACCTTGGCACCCCTGTTGATAAGCTGCACCACATTCTCCACTTGGCCTTTGTAGGCGGCTACAAGCAGGCGTTCTGAAAGCACGGCGACCACATCCTGCTGGCTCATGAATTAGGAGAGAAAGGTTTTCAGGTTTCTTCAGTCCAAAAACAAAGGCTTGGGATCAGTTCAAGCAGCATGCAGGCAGGCGAGGAAGGACTCCAGCTCCCTGGACAGCGACGTTATTGCTATGCCATCCTCTGGACCTATGGATCAGAAAACAACACTGCTGTCAGCAAGCTTTCAGAAACAGAGCACTACAGCAGCTCCTCCCTGAGTGTTCATCTATGCATTGGTTTGGGAGGGGATCACAAAAACTCCTCAGAACTCCTGATGACATTGCACTTCTGTTGCAAGGCAGAGAGATGTAGACAGTAGCACATTTCCAATGTGCCCTCATTCCCCTTGGTTGGGACAAAAATCCTTAAACTTTCTGAGAGCTTAACTCTCTTCTGGCCTAACCTCTATCTGTGTGGTCCCCTTTCATCTTCTTTACCCCTGCCAGGTTTCCCAGCCTTTAACTAGCCAAGGATGGGTTAACTACTGTTAACCAAAGGAACAAGAATAGGTTATAGTTACTGGCTACTGATATGAATATACAAACCTCTGCCCTGGAAGGATTGAGTGCAGTCAGCAATTAAAGGCAGCTGACTGTTCCCTCACGAGTACGAAATGCTTCACAGCCTCCCCCTGAACCATCCCAAAGACATCACCGGGAGAGATCACAACCTGCTATTGGGAAACACTCATCTTTGCTGTCACTGAGAAATTATGTTCTCCCCACAGAGCTGACATCATGCCCCACTGACCCCAGAAACAATTCAGATTTAGCACTCATCATGCAAACTGTTATGTTTGTCTGCCCGGGCTCCACTGATCCATCCAATGAGCCATCAGATCTGGAAAGAGCTTTCTGATATAATTACAGAAAATGTATCCACAGACCACTCTGAGCTGTGGGATCCAAAACCTGCCCAGTTTGGGAAGATTTCAGCTTTATTTGTGCTTTTCCCACTTTAGTATTTAATTGTTTCAGTACAAGAAAAACACCTCCAAGATATCCAGTGTATTTACAAATTATTTTTCCTCCTCTCTTGAAATATCACTCCACTGCTCCTTAACAGTCACCAGTACTAAACACTGTGCATAGTCCAAGAGTAATAGGTGCAGGGTCCAGATGATCTTGGAGATTTATAGTGGAATACAATGTCTTTCACCCTTATGTTATCCTTCAAATCCATCTCAAAACAGCGATAACTAAAACTGTAGGTTAATTTGTAGTAGTAGATAGTAATAGCAGAATTTAATTTGCACTCCTATGGTAATTTATATTAACAAATCTGGGAACACTTTACAAGCTTTAATTTTTATAACACCTTTTGAGGTGAACAATATGCAGAAGAATATTACGTGCATTTTAGAAAAAGTCCCTTGAAAGCATAGAAAAGTTACTGGTTTCTCTGGGGTCAATAAAAAGTTATGCCAAAGCCAGTAAAAACTCTAGANCCATCACATATCAAAGTGCTGCTTCCATAACCCAGGAGCACACCCCCCACCTCCCCTCCGTGACAAGTACACAGTGCAGGGCACACCTTACAGCAGGGAGCTTTTCAGGCAGAGGGATGGTGTGTTTCTGTGCCAGCCCCTGCCTGGGCAGTGGTAGTTCCAGGTGAACTGTGCCATCACTTGTTTGTCCCCATCCTTACCCTAATCTGGCGACTAACACTTTGGCTGGAGTCACGTACAATACCCTGACATCTTAAAACATCTGTAGTCAGATCCTGCTTGGTTTTCTTACCTCTTAAATTAAAAAAAAAAAAAAAACAAACAAATGAAAAAAAACAACACATTGACACCATTGTCACTGACAGATTTGAACATTCACTAAAAAAATCTCAGTCTCAATGGAGACGTTTTCCTGACATACTGACATTTCTGAGCAAGTTTATAGAAACCACAGATGCTCATTGCATCTTAGCCACACCACTAGAAAGACACACTANCTCATCTTTGCTGTCACTGAGAAATTATGTTCTCCCCACAGAGCTGACATCATGCCCCACTGACCCCAGAAACAATTCAGATTTAGCACTCATCATGCAAACTGTTATGTTTGTCTGCCCGGGCTCCACTGATCCATCCAATGAGCCATCAGATCTGGAAAGAGCTTTCTGATATAATTACAGAAAATGTATCCACAGACCACTCTGAGCTGTGGGATCCAAAACCTGCCCAGTTTGGGAAGATTTCAGCTTTATTTGTGCTTTTCCCACTTTAGTATTTAATTGTTTCAGTACAAGAAAAACACCTCCAAGATATCCAGTGTATTTACAAATTATTTTTCCTCCTCTCTTGAAATATCACTCCACTGCTCCTTAACAGTCACCAGTACTAAACACTGTGCATAGTCCAAGAGTAATAGGTGCAGGGTCCAGATGATCTTGGAGATTTATAGTGGAATACAATGTCTTTCACCCTTATGTTATCCTTCAAATCCATCTCAAAACAGCGATAACTAAAACTGTAGGTTAATTTGTAGTAGTAGATAGTAATAGCAGAATTTAATTTGCACTCCTATGGTAATTTATATTAACAAATCTGGGAACACTTTACAAGCTTTAATTTTTATAACACCTTTTGAGGTGAACAATATGCAGAAGAATATTACGTGCATTTTAGAAAAAGTCCCTTGAAAGCATAGAAAAGTTACTGGTTTCTCTGGGGTCAATAAAAAGTTATGCCAAAGCCAGTAAAAACTCTAGATAACTGACCCTTGATTTCTAAGTATAAGCATTAGGCAATACTATTTCCAGGTAAAAGACTCAGGTTAGCTTTTCCTCACCTTTCTCTTCCTTTCTAAGTGCAAACATGTTTGGAGCAACATGGAAATAGAAGCACATTTATTCAGAGAAACCAGACAAAGAGTTTCTGGGCCTCAAAGTCAGCACAACATAGGACAACAGAGGAGTGCTGCTGTACCCTGTGCCACTGGACTGGTTTCACCCATACCCTCCATGTGATGGACACGGTTTGTACACCCTGGTAACATGGAAAATATGGAAGATGGAAGAAAAACCCCTCATGTCCTTTACTAGCACACCATACCCTGTTTCTCTGGCACTGTGCTGTACACATTATAGTACACACCATTTAAAAAGCGCCTATTCTTAGTAATTTGATCTGTGACAAACAACACAAGTTTCAATCTTACATTCTCAAGTATTTGATTTCCAGTGATTCATGCTTCCGAAGCAAGCTGAACACCCACCCTCCCTNCAAAACAACACATTGACACCATTGTCACTGACAGATTTGCACATTCACTACAAAAATCTCAGTCTCAATGGAGACGTTTTCCTGACATACTGACATTTCTGAGCAAGTTTATAGAAACCACAGATGCTCATTGCATCTTAGCCACACCACTAGAAAGACACACTAATACCTCAACAACGTAGGGCTGGAAAAGTCTGGCTAACCTATGCAAGGTAAATGCTGGAAATCATACTTCCTAGTTTGATTATTCTCTCTCTCTCACTGCCTTCCCCTTACTGCAGCACATGGAGATCATGAGGCTCCTCCTGCCATGCCTTGTCACACTGGCGTGAGGGACTGTGACGGCGTCACTGCTATCATAGGTTATCATGGAGTTTGCCTTCTTGCCTTTTCCACCACTTGGATCATACATAAAAGCACAGCAAGGAGCTGATTCAGCTATCGGTCTTTCAGGGCTATCTCCCACTTTGCCCAGGTCTCCAGCAGGTGTCGGTCCTGTTCCCAGAGGGCAGTCACGGCACGAGCAGGGCTCCGGCTCGCACAACAGGTCACACTCCCTACCACATCTGCTTTACATCTCCTCAGCTGGGATCATTTGCAATTCAGAAAAGCGCGTCCAATTAGACTAGGAAGCCCAGACAGCTGAAAGACCAACTCTCCTTTTCTCCTGAGGTGGTAGAAAAAGGTGATGGGTGATCAGTGGAAGTGGGAACAGCCTTCTCGTTCCCCTCCCGAGGGACCCATCCCCAGCACAGTGGCTGCACTGGCAGTGGCATTGCTCTCCCCAGCTTTAACTCTCTGCATGCCTCAGACACACAGAGCATCTTTCCTTGACCACGTCTGCACCCCCGGCAGCAGGAGGAAGGTACCAGATGCCCAAGGACTGCAATTAAAAGCTTGACTGCTCCTTTCACACCCAGATGGTGCAAAATGAACCCGACAACACGATTACAGGGACTGCATCGCATCCCTGCTGCCAGCACCTGCTGCCCAGAATTAAATCCCTCATTATCACCCCCAAGATCCAGAAGCTCAAGGGAGGCACAGAGCATGAGAATATTCAAACCTTATGCATTCAAAACAACAACAAAAAAATTATTTTTCTTTAACATATTTTTAAATGAAAAACAGCCATCTCTGTGCTTCTTTGTTTAAGATCAGATTACTTACCTGTGGCAGGCTGGGAAAGCAACACCTACTTCCCAAGCCTCTCCAAGGAAACTGGCCAGATGTGATGCCCACAGGTTCAGTTGCTTTGTTGTGGGTCAGTCCCTTCCGAGGATAACCTGCTCAGCCCTGAGGACAACATGCTCACCCCATCGGTGGAGTGTGGAGAAGGACAGGCTGGCTGTGGATTAGTATTCCCGATTGGCAGCTGCGAGGCACCGTCCCCAGGCACTGAGGTCCAGCTGCATCCCCATGGAATACGCCCTCAGCTCAGTGAGCCACGCTGCCCTATGGATGCTTAGGAGATGTCTGTCTGGGGTGGCACAGCACAGTGTGGATGGGCAGCTGGCTGCTCGGTGGCAGGGTTGCAAAGCTCCCAGCTCCGTCCTCTCTCCCATGCAACTGACAGAGCTGGCAAAAAACACTCTCTGCACCTTCCCCCTCCCCAGCTCCCTCCCCTCCAAACTGCTGCCAGGCTGCTTCAGTGGCCGTAGTGCCTACACGTCAGTAACAAAAAAGCACAGGAATGATGATTTTTGAAAGCCAAAGGACAGTCCAGGAAACATCAAACTTCACAGATACTGAAAGGCTAAGCAATAGACTCTCCTAAATTCATGGGAAGGGTTAAAACCAGCAGCTTCCTCTGAGGGAAGAGAAAAAAGCCAAAACTATGAAAGATTTAGGAGCTATAAGCTAATCAATTTTAAGAAGTCCTCTGTGCTAAATGGAAAAGATGACATGCCAGAGCACAGGTCATTCTCAATGCAATCACTAAGTTAAATTACTATTTGAATAAAAGAATGCTTACATAGCTAACAAAAAGTTTCCATGTGTACTCAGGTACAAGATGAGATGGGAAAAAAAGGAGACTGCAGTTTTGTGCAAGGGATCCCAAATTATCTTTTTTAGTTTATCACCAGAAATGATGCTGAACAGAATCACAGAATCATAGAATAACAGAATTTCCTGAGCTGGAAGGGATCCACAAAGATCAACGAGTCCAACTCCTGGCCCTGCACAGGATGGCCCCAAAAATCCCACCATGTGCCTGAGAGCGTTGTCCAAATGCTTCTTGAACTCTGGCAGGCTTGGGGCTGTGACCACTGCCCTGGGGAGCCTGTAGACCAAAAAAACCTCTCAGCACCTGGTAGCTTTATTTTATTCAACATGAACAATGGAATAAAATTAGCCTAAATTATTTTGGAATACCCCAATATTAAGATATGGAGCCAGACCATTTTGTTATGGGAGGGTACATAATAGCTACTATTTTATAATAATAAAATAGTCTTTCTAAGAAAATTTCCTACATCTAAATACTGCTCATCTCTTCTTTCCTTAACTCTCAAAGCAAAATGGCTTTCTTTTTTTATTATTACATAACAGTATAAAATCTATAAAATGCTCTTTTTCTTGTCCAGCCTCTTTGCAAAGCAGTTTGTCATACATAAAATATGACGTAAACACTAAGATTGTATTCACTTCAGAATAACAGCATTATTCAGCAGAGTGGATTATTGCATTAGAAAGAGTGAGTTTCCTGGAACTCATTTATCATTTACTGCAGGATGCTGATATATCTGCCCCATTTCTCTCAGCTGACTTTAAAAGGGTTTGTCCAAGACATGCAGCACTACTTCCCTTTCAGTGATTTTTCTTTAGTTCCACCATGGATCCAGCATAAACTACTCAGGAGAAACATCTATATGTTTTGCTAAAGGGAGGACATTGCCTCTCACCCCTTCCTGCCCCAAAAGACAGTTAAGAATCAGTCAAAGGTGTAATTGTGAAAACCAGCAGCAGCTTTATCTGGAAAACAGCAAAGCCCCCCACCAGGTCAAGAACAATGCGCTTTTGATTCACACTTCTTTTCTTTACAACATCATCAATACTATTTTTGGAGTTAGGTTTTACACCAATCAATATTTTGAACTGGACATCTACACAGACTTTTAGTACATTATAAGTTGGTCTCTGGAGGGAGGAGTTACTGTTTTCATCACGTATTTTATTGTGGCAAGTACAATTATTCATTTTTCATATGGACAGTTGCATATTCATCACCCTAAGTATCACCACTGTCTGGGACCTCTGAAAACATTTTCTGGGCTTTTTTTTTTTTTTTTCACTTGTTGCTATTAATTACTTCAACAATGACTATTTAGCAGCCTCCCAGGGAGCATCTGCATGACAGTTGCTCATCAGGCTTTCCACCACAACCAGAGCAGACTGACTGATGTCACTGCTCCACTGCAGGTGGCCGCCTGCAGCCGGACCGACAGCCAGCCCCGCTTGGCAATGAGCACGGGGAGACAGCGACCGCAGCATCCCCAACTGCTTTGTCCAGCCCATCTCTGTTGCCTGGCCTCCACCGCTGGCTGTACTCAATGTAAATCCTCAGCTGCCTGGCAGCTCTCAGGCAATGCCTTGGTACCATCAAAACCAACCTCCAGAGTTGCACCTGCCAGGCAGAATGCTCTTGGAGAGAGGCACGGACACATGGAGACCAATGATGAAGATCAGAGGCAGTTTCAAGTCATTGCTTAGACATAACTAATCTTGTATGAAAACAACTGTTTTCCTTCCCCTCTTACCTCTCTGCCATGTATCCCTGACCACCCTTACACAACACACAGGTTATATAGTTACCACTTCCCATATAACATGATATGGGGGGGTTATTTGGCTTATCTCATTTAAGTTTCACAGCTTTGTTACTCCCCACTCCCTCTCTTTCAACACCTACACACACACACACACACACATGTAAAAGCCACTCAGCAGAAGCAAGCTCAACTCACAGCAAGCCCTGTCAGTTGAGCACTATTTACATGACAAAACAATATCTATTGTTTGATAGGGGACAGTGCCAGTGTGCAAACACACATGCATGCCATATCTGCTCCCATTTGCATAAAACCAGTTAGGAGATCTTTCCAGCTGACTGCTGTTCAACAGAAGTGCCGGGGCCTAACCTTGGGAACGAAGCAGACACATGGCTGTGCTCATGGGAGAGTGGGGGTTTATGTTACCCTCACACACAGTGGGGCTTCTGGATGGGAGAACTGTCCCTCATCATCACCTTCTGTGCAGGAGCCAATTAAAATGACTGTGGGACCTCACCGTGAGCAGAAAGTGCTGTAACCCTTTCCACAACCAACTCCCTTTCCTTCTCTGCTGTTCTTCCCTCCTTTCTTACCCCCAAACCATGTCCTCTCCTGCCAGGGTTCAGATTACCTTTAGCACAGACAGTATCTGCCATTCAGTTTGGGGACCCTGCTGCTGCCATGTCAGAGTGCTGGTGCAGAGGTCTCCTCCTGCCCACATATGACCTGAACCCTCTTCCCTGCTAGCACAAGCAGCCCCACACTCTCCCAGACAGCATACAATAGTAACTCAGGTTAATACTGCAAAAGACACTCCAGAAAATTTCAAGAAAAAACTAATTCCTACATTTACAGATTTTTTTCCAAGGCCAGAAAACACCACTATGATGATCTAATGCCAACCAGCACCAAGGCACGAAGTCCTATTTGAGCTAGATCCTATCTTTTATACACATTATTAAAGATGTGCAGCCAGGCAGTGATCAGGAAATGCTCTGGCTGACAGAGCAGAGAAGAAAAGAACACATTTACCAGCTTCAAAATATTTTTCAGCTGGCAAAAGAGCATTGGAGATGTTCTTCCTCTTCAAGAAAAACATGACTTAGGAGCTGCCAGCAGCGATGACGCAGCCCCTCCTGTACCCTCACAGCTGATGTCTTGGGAGAGCACCAGGAGATGCGGTGAGGTAGATGGACCAGTGTCTCCCAGTTCAGCACGGAATCATGGAGACAACATAAGTACACAGGATGTTTGGATATTGGCACGATATTCCTCAATTTTGCTAGGCTTCTGGCATGAGAGCAGGAGTCTGGCAGGCAGTGTGTCAATTAAAAGATTAACAAGGCTCAAGCTGAAAGTCAGTGGATGAAATCCTAGGGATGGAGTGGCCAGGGTGGGAGAGAGCTGTATTCAGACAAGCATGGGTAGAAGTGCTGAGTATGTCCACTGTAACCCCCAGAGAGGCATGTGCCCCTGTTATGGTGCACACCATTACCATGAAGAGATTACAATTTTTCTGGTTGCCTCCCACCCCAGGGTACTGCAACAGCAAGAGGAAGCACAAATATCCAGGGATTTGGCACATCCTGGAATACGGGCAAATGAGAGAAACCAAGCACAGCAGAGAAGCAAACATGGAGGTCACATTTTGTTGCATGGAATCACCCCACCAGTCAGCACAGCTAGGACAGTAATTCTCATTTCCTAAACCCATGCGCTGATCCCCCAGTGCTGCTGTTGAGAAGCTGCCTGTAACTCCCAAGAAAAAAACGTTATTGATGAGTTAAAATTAGTTGCACCCAATTCACACAGGGAACCGCTTTAGGAAAGGTCCCAAACCTGCTGAGTCTGCCAGAGGGCTCCCTCTGACCTCAGCAGACTTTGGAAGAGCCCTGAAAGAAGTGGGGAGCAACTTTAAATCATCTCTCAGGAGATCCTAGTAAGGAGATGAAAGTGTAGGTTTAGGGACTTTATCATATCCTATCCACAAGTTTGGGCCAAAGACAGCAAAGACTCTCTGATGTAGTGCACAAAGCCTTCATGATGCACACTTCCCATGTTGCTCCGTGTTTTGGGTTACACAGCAGCAGCTGAAGGGGACAAAGCTTTTTCTCTTGAGACCATAGAGTCAATTCTGCTTTGGTAGCCAGGTCAAGTCAGCTACCAAAACTGCTGTTTCATGGCTGTGCAGGATCCTACACGACACCCACAGAAGGTCTCTGTTCCAATTCTAGTGCAAAGATGTTCATAAATGACAAAAAGATTCCAACACATATCAAAGGATACATTTGTCAGCAGTTTCAGCAAATAGACTGGACTACCATGTGAAGGCATGTACTGGCACAGAAACTGGGGCAATGAACAGAGATTTCAATACTGTCAGCGTTGTACCCCAGGCAATTACAACACTCTCTTCCCCACAAAATAAGCCAGTTTATCAAAATGATACCTTATATTTTTCTACTATATTGACAAATGTAATGAAGCATGGAAGATCACTCTACAGGATCCCTGTTCCCTTCCCTTCTTCAATATCCTTTACTGCTTCCTTGTCTAGATAAAGCACTGAAGTTTTCTCCTCACTCCCCTCTAGATCACTTACTCCAGCTCTCTGCTCGTTCATCCCCTGACGTAGCTCTTTTGAGGCTTGGTACTCAAAACTACACAGAGTATTTGCAGAGGACTCTTGACCTGAGCAGCCCTAAAGGCAACCTGGTTGCAAGGAGAGAAATACTGAGCAGAATATGTGTGCTGAAATAGGAAATGCCTGCTGGACTGTGAGCCTGGAAGCCAGCAGCATCCTTGAGAAGTGCAGTCAGCATCTTTGAAGGGCAGCTGGGTGTCTAGAAACCAGAGGCATCCTGAGATACCATCAATAAGTACAAAACCAAGGAGCTTACCATCTGAAAAAAAGAAAAAAGTGGGAAAGGTGGAAAAAGGGGAAAACACCCTGAGAAAATAAGGTTCAACAACTACCATTGGCTGTTCTAACTGCAAGAACAGGAAACAGTCTAGAAAACAAAAACTGGTCTAAGATATGAGAAATCATCATCATCTAGTGGTTCTCTCAGCTGAAAAACAGAAATTACAGCACCTCTTGGCTGCTTGAAGGAGTGTGTCATACACCCTCTAATGTCTTTGTGCCACAGAAAGGATTTATCTTTTACCCAAACTGGAGCTTTATTATCTGGTTATTTCCTGCACTGCTCGTGATTTTCCTACACAGGTTGAGCTCCCTGCACAAACTTTCCACAAAATCTTCTAGACAAACTCTTGGACTCTCATTAGGGATGTCTGGCTGACTCCCAGCTTCATGACAAGGTTCCTCATTGACGTGAGACTCCGCCTGTTACTTTACCGGTTTTCCCCTGGGACCACTTCTGTATTACAGAATCCCTGAAACCCCCCATGGTCAAAATCTTCTTACTCCTGCAGGCCAGTTAACCCTTCAGGTCATGGCAACCACACAGTTAATAATTCCCTCTGACCTCCTCTACAGATTAATTTCTGCATCCCAGAGCCCTGGGCTTGCCTTTCCTTGCAACTGCATCACAGACATATCAAATTCACTTCCCAGCACACTCCAAATTTTCAGACTTATTTCTGCTTCTTAAACAGTAATTCTATGCCTTGTAGGAATCAGACATCCATTCTTACAGTGTAGCGCTTGGCACTCAACTCAGCAGAGTTTAATCCTCTTGATTTTGGACCCAGTGGAGCTATATCCCCAGGGACTTCCTCTCCTTTTGAAGTTCCTGCATTTCCTCCCTACTCCACCCTCCCACACTGCTTAGAGGTCCTTTCTGTCCCACCACCCCACTTGTGAATTAAGGGTTAAATGCTGTTTCTATTTTTCATAAGGTGGGGGCACCAAGAAGAACACAACTGAGTGTGAGGAGCCCAAAGGCCCTGTTTTAACACTCATTTCTCTATAGTTACACAAGCAGGAGAGGCAGAAGCAGTAATAACTTGCAGAGCCAAAACCCACAAACATTTCAGGCAGCAACAGAGAACGTATCTACCTGGAAACTTTTTATACTGTATTAAAGGACTGTTACATCCTGTTTAACAAGCTGCAGTCCCCTCAGGAATAAAGCAATTACTTTCATTAGCAGCACCCCACAACTGCTTAATCAATACAAAGTACCTGAATAAGCCAAATCTTTGTGAAAAACAAGTCCAGGGGATAAAAATAACTTAAAAAATAAAACAAAAAAAATAAGCTGCTTTGCACACATTCTATGGGCTGTATGCATCACATCAGATTACATTTTTCACTGCTTTACTGTATTGTGCTATGAACTTGAAGATCTCTTAATGCTGATGGCATGGCTGACCTTGCTTTCATGTTGGCTTACAAGGGTGACAATAGACAGCTGTGCAGGGATTACCTCAATGGAAAAATCTCTGGCAAGACCAGAAGGTGCACTGTTGATAGCATGATAATGAGGAATGCTTTACAAGGGAAAAGACTCTCCTTGGACACTGACAGTTAATAGTTCTCAAATAACTCACTCATCTCTTCAATCAGAGGTATCCATCATGGAAGCTGAGGACAGTGGGACCAAAGAGCTGGAGTAACCATCTGAAGCAAGTACTCTACCTTACCATGGGAAAACACTCAGTTTGGAAAAGAAATGCAAAAATGAACAGGTGCAGAAAGTATCAGCAAATCTCAGTAATGACTTATCTTCTGCATGGACTTCAGAAATCACATCACACTCTTGAGTCGAATTTTCTAAGCCCTAGCCATTGATCCCACTAGGATCCCAACAGTCCCATTAGGACGAGCCCAGCTGGTCCTCCAGCACTGAGAGTGCCTTATTTTCCAGAAACAATGACACACTTCAGCACACAGAAGGCCCCTGCTTGTGCAGAGGGTGGGGCTTCCTAGGGGGACAGTCTGTGACTTTGCCTTGAAGAATTCAAGCTAGCTAAGCTAGCCTCCTGCTTAGGGAAATCCCATTTCAGTGGGATGTTTGACACTCCTTGAGCCACTGGTCCTTAAAAATGCAGTTCAACAGAAGTGAACAAGGACAGCAGAGGAGGCAAAGAACTGCACACTCCAAAGAACACAGCAGTGTGACATGAATACCATAACCCAGTGCCACAGGTGTAACTCCAAGCTCCTCACAATCCCTAGTTACTCAGGAACTGGAATATATTTATAAAATGCAAATCTGCACGGCATTATTTTTATAAATTTTAGACAAAAAATTTTGAAAGGTCGTATTTGGTTTTTACTCACTCTTAAGGATCTACCATTCAGTTTTTTCTGGTGAACATTTTACAGCTGCGCGTTGCAAGGCAACCTCTGGAGAAGGACAATGGGGATGCCAGCTTCAGTCTTTCCCAGTGCTGATGACAACAGCAAGTCTCTGTACCACAGTATGGTACACTGCTCCTGGGTGAGGAGAAATACATCATAAATGGAGCATCACAGCAGACTGAGAAACATAGAAATTTAATACCCGTGCTTTCTGCAGCACTCAGCTGCCTGCATACACCTGGGCAAACCCAGATGTTTCCTCCTCAGGTTTACACACCCACTTCCCATTATAAACAAGTTCCAACCACAGCTCTCCAGTTTGGTTCCCACTAACTGACCTCTGAAAATAAAATTGCGCAGCTCTCACTGCTTTGTAAGGACAAGGAAAATGCAACAGAGATCTTCATATCTTCCCAGAAATCATGTGACAAATCAGTAAAATCAGGAAAGGGACAAGTTCACAACAGTGTTCACGAATGATGGAAGCCACTTGGCCTGCATGAACTTTTGAGAGCTGAAAACTGCTAAGGATAAATAATCTCTCTTGATCTCTGAAGCAGAAATCATTGCTGAAATGCCAGTTCAGTGACTTCAATTAGAAAATGCTGTTGGAAGACCTTACCATCCCTCTTTCCTACTAATTAAAATCACCACATAATTTAGCTGCTTTTGCTATCCTTTTTCCTAATGTGTTCAGATCAGCAGATGTGTTTAAGTACAAAATCACCTGATAATACATAAAGGCATTGCAAAACTAAGCACTAGTTATGTCTGTGACTTGACCTTTTGGTACTATTTTGCTGACTGTTTTGTCAATGACAATGTCTTGTGAATACACCTTGCTGTTTCATTTTTATTGGAAATACCAACTGAAATATAAAGAACCAAATAAATAAAGTTTATTTAAACTACAGGTAGATTATGAACAGTCACGTTCAAGATGATGTGCAAAAAGACATAGCCTGAAGTTAGAATTAAGAAACAAAAATTGGAAAGACATCTCCAGGGCTCATCCCTTCTTACAGCTTGGATGAACTTATACACTACTTCTGTTTAGGAATAAATGGTATACTCTGTAAACAGGTTTCTAAAATGTCTCAGAGGCGGTACAAGTTCCATAGGTTATGTGCTGTTATAGTTGCATGTAAGAACTGGAAAAATAGAAGGTTCTTTAAAAAAAAAAACCAAACAAACCACAAACAAACCAGAAACATTAGTGCAAAAACATGATTAAGCCTAATTCAAGATCATTTGACTTACTGTCTCATTCTGTTCACCTCACCAGTTCACCAGGAACACAGCTAGTGTGATTTCACTTGGGTATCTTCTCTCTTATCTATACTCTTTGAAAACTGTATACTAACAGAAGTAACTCCACATCTATACAAATAGTCTGTCTGGCAAATAGTATCTACAGTATGAAATTAACACAACACACTGCTAATTTACACATTATTTGTTAAAGACTACTCACAGTCTGAGACTCGGCTCAAAGAAAAGGGTCCAAAAGGTGAAATAGATCCCTGTTCTGTATTTGTGAGGAAAATCAAGCAGCAGCAATTGGACAGAGTGGCAGACAGTGTAGGAGAGATCCAGCAGCAATGCCGTGAACAGTTTAAGAGCCCAGGCGTGCTACCCAGCATCTTGTATGAGATCAGAGAACAAAAGCATGGGCAGGATTTCAAGAACATTGGGGACTACAGACAGATGACAGCTGATGTGAGGCTGAGGAGGAAGTGCACATTGTAACCTTTGATGAGAAAGAGGTCAGGAAAGACAGTGCCCAGAATGAAATGTGCAAAGCTGGACTGGAAAAGGCACTGGTGCCACCAACAACCACTGACAGCACATTGATCAGTAACGGGGAGAAGAGAACTGCAGAAGGTATCTAGAAGTGCAAATGTAACTGGTGATGGTCTGGTCTTTTTTTCATGCTGGAAGAGGTTCAGATGAGCTTATGCTGCTCGTAAAACCAGAGGAATGAGACATGATGGTGGATACTAAGAGAAGAGATGAAAAAGCAGAGAAATGGTTTGAGATTGAACATGATCACCAGGGCAAGCAGAGGGGCTAGCAAAGGAGGGCAGGCAAGGAACTCCTGCCTTTGCTGAAGAATGAAAGGCTTGTAAGAAATGAGAAGAGAACACAAGCAATGAACAAGCTGCTTTTGTCAGTATCCTCTTCAAAACAATTGCCGAGTTCCCACATAGAGAAAAAAGGGAATCTCCCAGGGACAAGCCCATGCTGTCAAAAACCTCACTGGGGCTGTAGAATAAATAATTATAATAAATTACTGCTTCTTTATAAACTGTCATATTTGCTTAGTGCAACATGATTTAAGAAACACACAGGTATTTCCAAAAATGCACTCCAGTCCATTTAGGAGGAGGTATTTCAAATTTTCTTTAGGTGGGAACAGAAAGTTTATATTCTCCTCTCTTTTGTATCAGTCATGCAAGTCTTTGATAACAAAGATTATTAACACTTTTTTCCCCTCTCCCCCATTTTTGATGTATGCACAAATCACTTAAAAAGCCAACACTGTAACTATGATATATAAGGGAGCAAATTTAATTGCTGGAGATCAACAACAAAACTGTAATTATCCACAGTAAGACAAGAATTCAAGTTTAAGAAAGGGTGACTCTAAAACACTAATAAAGCTGTCCTCATCTTTGAACTGCTGCTACGAGTGTTAATCATTTCACTTTAGATTAAATATTGCATTCATCCAATTTGCAGAGTTTGTATGCTGTATGTACTCAGAAAAACATACAAAGCTGTACAAACCTGCGTTTAGCCAAAACCACTATTTTTCATGCATATTAAATATATTTTAGCAGCATAAATATTAGTTATTATACTGCACAAGAGCAATTGGTCCTCTATAGAACCATCACTTAAATATGTTCACATATTTACATTCAGTTAATAAAATGCAAAGTATCTATTTCACTACTGTTGAAATATAAATATGTTGAGCTCCACACCATTCACCTGGTGTACCTGGCAAAGTATTTTAAGTGATGCTGGAAAACACAATGAGTTATAAAGCGAAGACTGACAAGGCTAGACAATGTTAATGCTGTAATTATTATTTAGGTTTTAATCTTCTAAATCCAGGGAGACAGGTTTGGTGTAACAACCGGTTTGTCAATAGGACAGTAGCTTGTTCACTGAAAGATGATGTTTTTTCCTCAATACTGAGACGGAATAAGGTGGGGTACCTACTTTTCACAATCAATCAATCAACCAATCAATAATCATCATCATCATCATCGATCAAACCCTATGTTGGTAAAGCACACCTAGAGCCATCTTGAAACACATTTGTTTTGTTCCCTCATGGTGAGAAATCTTTGGTCTGCCACACTAGAGAAACAGAACAATAGCAAAATTCCTGAAAAACAGCCAGTCTTACTGGAGAAATGAGTTGCAATTAAAGCCTTCCACAAATTAACCATAAAAAACAGACACAAAATTATAGCACATGCAGCAGCAATTTTTTAAACTGAATACTGGATTGATTGTACAAACCTGTCCTAAGAAGGGAGGCAAAAAAGAGCTGGCACTGTGCTTTATAATATATTTGAGGAACAGCACTCATAAAGGGTAGCGTGTAGCCATTCACAGACGGTGCTTATATTTTGTTATTAAGCAAGTCGTTCCAAGCTCCAGATGAAAGCAGAAACAGATGTTCTGTTTTCTTGCAGACCTTTTTTGCAAGTTCAACCCAGTGCACTGGTGGGGGACACATCTGTCTCTGGCTGCACATCCTGCAGAGCTGCACTGTGACACCTCCCTGAGAGCTTTGGCCAAGAAAAGATGATTTGCCTGTACAAAACTGAGTAGAAAAAATGGCAGACCTAGCTGGGCTAGGTTTAGCACAGTGTATTGGATGGTGTCTGAAGAGTGTTCAATAACGTGCATTATCAGGGCATGATACACTGAATTTCTTTCAAGATGACTGGACTTCACTATTTGTGCAAGAAAAGCTGGACTGGGTGATGTTGCAGGAGCCCTCAGTAACGGCACTAAATTGAGAGCACAGTGAAACCCCCTCTCACACGAGGGCATGGCAGAGAGACAGAGTCTGTCCAAAGACCCACTGTCATAGCTCATACCTGTTTTCATGCGGCAACATCCAGAGGGGGGAGATGGTAATTGGGTCTCTTTGTTCATTCAGTTCTTAATCTCTCTGTTGAGACTGACAAAGGGGGAGACCATTAGTGTCAGCTCTGCTGGGACTTTCTGTTATTAAGGCTACTTAAGCTTTTCCAAGTAAATTGCATGTGTCAAACTAACAGCACACAGTGATGGGCAAAAAAGCCATCACACAACTGCTCTCCCTTTCTATTGATCCACCCAGGTGCAAGGGGGAAGGGAAAAGACAAAACCCTGGTGACTTCATCCAATTCTTTGCAATTCCCTGCTCCTCCCACTCATTATATTTCTACTTTACACTATTTACAGGCAATACATTCGTCATTGCCTCCACTTTTTTCTCTAACAGGAGGTTAATGACTAAGAATACAAGTCCCTTACAAAGCTTTGCAATAGTCACCATGCTGGATACACTTTGCTGGATAACTTAAATCTTTTAAAAGTTTTGGTTTAGATTAGTTAAATTTCCTTCTACCACCGATGGAGAACGACAAGCAACTGTAATGCAGACACAGGAGTGTCCCAGCTTCTTTCTTGTCCTTTCCTCTGACCACAAAGGGACCTCACCTCTAATTTTCACACACCTCTACTTAGATGGTGAGAACCCCATACTAACAACAGACTGGCCATCCTTTAGAGAAAATATTTTGCTATGTCAAGGCTTCCCTCTCCTTACAGAAAGAGCTAGAAATTGTTTCCAGACTGTCTTCTGAACTGTCGTTACAGTCCTTAGCTCCCATCTGAGGCTACAGGATTCCCAGCACCTTTTAACCACCACTCATTTTGCTGTTATTAAAGCAGCAAAGCCATTCCTCATGTCATCTTGAGTACATCTAACCTTACATATGCAAAACCTTAAGTAGAAAATGATCCTGGACCCTGTTACATCACAGGGAATTTGCTTTTAACATTGATGACTTCACTCCAACTCCTGATACCGAGAGCGCTACATATTATGTTATTGTTCATATTTACAAATGCCTTTAAATCTCTAGGCTACTTTTTTGGATGTTGGAATATTTAGTCTGTGGATCTCTATCTATAACAAAGCATGCTGAAGAATTCTTTCTGCTAGGCGTAATGTTTGTTATTAAAATCCATGTAGGTTCTTTGAAGCAAACAGGGATTGCCACCCTGCAACACAACTCCAAAATACAAACGGTAAAAGGAACAGTTCTTAATTCAAGTTTGGGTTCAACTGAATTATGGCATTTCTCCATTATATCTCACTTCCCTCTCTTTTGCTAGTTTCTTTACTGCTTTTCAAAAGAAAATCAAATGAGAAAGGGGAGAAATAGTAGAGGGGAAGTTTAAGCAGATAGAACTTAGGCCATTTAAAGTTAGGGATGCCAAAGGAAGGACAATTCGGCTACTTGCAAAGCCACTGTAAGGTACACACACATTAAAACCAGACAGCGTGACAGGCTGCAAGGCACAGACACCGGAGAATTGTTATGGTTCTTGAAGGAAAACTTACCTTTATATTTATGAACTTATTGGCTGTTTATTGTTCTCTGTTTAAATGTTTCGTGATGAACACAACTAGCTGTGTCGCTGTTTCATTAAGTACCCTGACATTTAAGCTGGATGTTTCAAAGAGATTTATGCCCCTCCATCCAAAAGGGGCAAAAAGAGAGGCAAAGATGAACAAAGGGCTCTGGAGCACTATGACCGTGGGAATGAGGTGCCCTCCACATGAAAACAGAAGAGCTCTTTAGATGACAGAATGGACAGCCTGCGAAATGTCACTTACTCGGCCTTCTCTGAAAGAAGGGGAGTTTTAGGACCACCATGTGTAGGAATTAATTCAAACAAATGAAAAGGCTGTTAGATTTTTCCTCGAGAAGAACCTGATGGCCACACTGCCTCATCTCTCTCCCTCACCACCATCCTTCAGGAAAGACAAGGGACTGGGGATAGGTATCCACAGGTAGCCCAGATCCATTCTCTTCACTGACTGCAGAGCACACTTATGGAGATAGAAACAGAAGGCAGTCCACCCTAGGCACTTAATTTGGAGATTCTAAACATCCCTTTGGAGGAAAAATGTCTCTTTCCATTCACTTACAGAGAGTCAGGCAGACAGGTTAGTTTAAGAGTCAAGTGTCCAAATTTGAATAGCCTGATGTTTCACTAGCACCTGAAAGACTTTGCAAAATGACCTGTTTACTTTCATTCCAAATCTCCATGTTTAAAATATATTAGCAAATACAGGAACTACTTTTCCTTACCTAATTTAAACTAAAAATCGTACTTTTTGTGTATGTATGTGAGAGGACGAGATTAGTCCCATTTCTGTTTGGATATTGAAACTCAAAGATGGGATTCAGCCTCGGTGGTGGTTCCCACTGTTCTGCCACTACTGCCCATTTCCTGTCTTTCCATAAGAATCCAACTCTGAGCAGATGCACAGATACATCTGGACAGGCAGGCAGGTCTGTCAGAAAGCACACCTGCTGTACTGGCGACTGCATACCTGCTCAGCACACTGCCTGCTTCCCATCTGTGGCACAAATAAAAAGGGCAAAAGGTTCAAAATCAGCTAACACAACTGGATAGCTACAACCTGGATATTTGGAAAAAAACCCAACTCCTTAAAATACCCCAAATACTTTCTGCTTTATATGTGCTCTTAAGAGTAAGCTACAATAGAAACAGCAGAAGGAAACAAAAAAAAAAAGAAAGCCAGGAGTTGAAAGGAAAACATTCAAAAGAAAATAACATATGTAATTTAAAGTCTTTTTGTGGGGTTTTGTGTGTTTTTATTCACACCAGTTATTTTATAAGGTCTTATTAATTATGTATGCTCTGAATATATATTTCTATAATAAGGTCAACAGCCATTATTTTTGTTAAGTCATTTGTGCACATAAAAGAAAACCAGAAAACCCATAGGACCATTTGACGTGAAGGTCTTCAACCACATCATTTGTCAAAGGTTTTACTCTAAAACTCTTACTAAATGTTTAAGGAAGCTTAACAGAGATACTGTCTGATTCCTGTTCCCTGCTTATCTGCACAGGAGGGCAATTTCCCTTTCACAAACACACAAGGATGAAGCCTCTGTTGACTTAGATGGTGTAATAGAAAATAAGAGATAAATGTTTTGCAGTATGATAGAGAAAGAAAAAAAAATCAAGTAGCTCTGCAGTTTTGTCAGGCTTTTTGATTTCTGATAACAATCAAAACAAGTGCAATGATTTTAGATGCCTACCAAAGCAGCACAAACTATATGGACTAAAGAAGCCAGGTACTGAGATACACTCTAGTTCTCTCCCATCTACTCGGGATTGCTGTAGAGCATGTAGTAATGAAGAAATTTGATTCTTTATTCAGCTGCAACATAGAACAATGCATATGATAAAAAAAAAAAATAAAATTTCCTTAACAAAAGAGAATCATACGGAATTTCCGAAAGTGATTCCATAAACAAAACCCAGTGATTTAATAGCAGACTATTTAAATGTCCATATATTTTTCAAAAATTAAGGTAAAAACCATTTGATTGGTCATCTTGCTTGTATCAAAACCAAGAAGGAAAATACTGTCTGAAAGTATTACACAAGAGTATCCTATATCTGCCGTATCATCTCATTAAGAGGGGAGAAGTGCAGCAGCCAACAGCTACCCAGGCTGTCTCCAGCTGTAGCCCATGGCAGAGGAACTGGGTGTGACCAAAGCAAAGCAGCACACTTGTAAACCCACCCCAGCTGCAGAGCAAATCATTCTGAACATCTAATCCCTACTAGCAGCTAAATGGACACATGGCTGGACTGAAGTTTTGCCATTTTGACCCAGGAATAAAATCTCCCACAACTGCAACAGAAAAAAATACATTTCACTCAGCTTTACACCTTCTGAAGACGACCCGATGTGCCCTGAGATTTTATGTCCCAAAAGAAGATTACTTAAGAGTTTTTTCGAGCAGCAGACTCAACTGGCATGTAAGTGAGGCATTGGAAGGAACTGATTTAATTTTAGGAACTAATTTTACATGTGATTTAAAAAAAGTGAAAGCTTGGCATCTCTGGTGATAAACACACAACCACTCACAACAAAATAAAAACTTTATAGTAAAATTTGACAGTTCTACTTTTTAACCAAAAAAGGTACTGTATTTTCACAAATGTCTATTCAGTACAAAGAAAAGTATCAGAAAACAGTGAATTGTTTGGTATACTTTTTTATACAGTATGACTGCTACTTCTCAATATTGTGCAGAGCTGTTTTTAGAGGGAATGATACTTCAATTACAATAGTGAAAAATAGTGGGTTTAAAGTAGTTTTATTAATTATTCTGAACCACCTTAAATATTGGTTACAATAAAAAAACCCAACATATAATATTTTTCTTTTTGATAATTCACTGACTGTTTTGGGGTTTGGTGCATTTAGAAGGGTTTTTTTTTGTTTTTAACTCTAAGCACCCACTGTATGTCACAGTATACTTTGAAGAAATCCAGTACCAGCTCCATTTTGCTAAACAATCTTTTAAAAACAACAAGATTAGCTAATAAGATTTTGAAATCTTTCACGTAGGACATATCAAGTAACTTTTGACACAGTCAACAAATAAAATTCATATTAATGGAGCACAGATATACTTGAAACATCTGATATGAAACAGTTAAAAGAACAACATTCATTAAATGGGTATTTCCAAACCAATTAAAAGACCTTCAAAAGGATGAAGATCAAAAGAGGAGTAGAAAGTATTTCTCAAATGAAGCTGCACATTGCACAGCAAGCACCTGCACCATCATCACAGACACCTGCAAGCTCCAAAGCCAAAGTGCAATCAAGACAGAAGAAAGCAAAGATCACAATACCGATGTCATGCCTGCTACTAATCACCTACTATGGAGCAAAACCACCTTCTCCCCATGACAAAAAAAAAAAGTATATATATATATATGCCTCTGTATCTATCTCTGCATGACAGATCTCTCATTAGACACTTTCATCCAAGTACACGAGATATTCTAATTGCTACCTGCCAAGGTTTATGAGTGAATTACGGAGACTCTACTTCCTTGCCTTCCCTCAGAGCTGACAGTCCATCAGGGACACCTCAGCGGAGAATGGGCTCCCCTGACGCTGAGGGGTCCTGAGAGCAGTGGCTCCTGTTCCTGCAAGGTCTCTTCTTAACACCTGGGGTGTCTCATGTCTTCCTAGCTTCTGCTTGATTTCCATAGAAGCCCACAGTGCATTATTCCCCACCTTGCAACCCAGCAGAGGGAAGTGGGAGAAGGAACCCTCTGTGCAGGATGGTACAAGATTATATTTAGCCCAGTTTGAGCCAATGCTCCGTAATTTGGGCAACAAATTACTGGCTCCACTGGGGGTGGGGAAAAAGAGCACATGCCCCAGTGTGCCTGATCCTTTACTTAGTTGGTAAGTAAACCAACTAATCCCCTTCTGAACTACTTGATTCCTCCAAAGCAATTATTTTAGAAGACAGACAAGACATCAGTCAGTCTGTATTATCAATATCCAGACATTTCCATAAGGCTCTTGGATAAACTCTCAGATATTTCTATCATGCCCTCACTGATAACCACCTAAAGCACAGTTGCCCCTCAGGGTGTGCAGGGTTGTGCACAGCTTTGCACACCTCCAGCAGCAAGAGCCAGCAGTCCCTGGCTGTGTCAGGTGATCAGCACGTGGACTCAGTGCAAACAGAAAGAGAAGGAGTTATAGGGAAACAAAAATAAAGAGCATTAGAGGTTCCTGATAAACCTACAGCATCATGAAAGCTGCAGAGGCGAGAGACATACACTGCTGTGCCTGTCAAAACCTCCCGGAGGGCTACGCTTCTAAGTAGGCAGACACGAAATGTGGTTATAGCTGCTATTCATCAAGCCTCGGCATCACCAACGCAGAGAACAGGAGAGTAAAGACAAAGTTCAGACGTCAACTTAAATTCTATTTTCAAACTTCAGTCCTTCGGTGTAACATAATATCAATAAGAAAAGGGAGCAAACAGCTCAGCTGCCAAAAGCTTGTCTAATTACTGCGAATGTTTGCTTCACATTTCTTGAATTCCTTTCTCTTTGCCAGACAATTGACTAAGAAATACTCCTTTCCTCAAAAAAGCACCGAAGCAGAATAAATAGAACAACTAATATAAACTGGCAGCTGTAAATTAATCTATATAGTAGGCAGTCTGGAAGGCTTTGTTCATCCCTACGGCTTTGTCGGCTACAAACCAGAGGAAACAAAAACAACCCCAAATACTCATGCACATCCGCACACTGTTCATTAAACAGCAGCACTAATACTTAATCTCACCAGATGCCAGGATGAAACAAGCAGCACAGTCTCAGTGCACTGAAGGGTGTTGTGCCAAACAAGAGCTGTTACAGCGCTGGCACAATTGTCTGAAAAACAAGCAGCTGTACATGCCTGCATGCACAAGCCAGCAAGCGAGGGAGTGCTTCCATTGCTGCCTAAGTCCCTTCAAAGGCTCTCACACTTTTTAAACTGGTATCATTTGAGCCTGTTACACACAGATTACAGAGTAAAATCTATGTTTTTGTTTTTCCAAATTGACCCCTGTGCCCCCAGTTTATATTCACACACTCTTAATGAAGAATTTTGAGCGATTATATCTATTTTTGTCATACTTGTTTTCCCATTCTTGTCAATTTAAAAGAAGCTGAACCTAAGAAAAAGGATGGAGTTTGCACAGTGAAGCACCCTAATTTATCACTTCTTTGGTAAGGAGGAAAAACCCACAGCTGTTCTGTAACAGCTAGTATAGCGCTAGGTTATTAAGCACTTTATTCCTCAAACATATCTCAAACACGTTATTATATCTTAATCACTCTGCAACTATAGAAACATGTTTATCGAAACCTCTGATGAGCAGTTTTATAACTATTCCTTTAGCACTGAGAGGGAATGAAAACATAAACAAAGAAGACTCACTCTAAATGTTTATTACATTCATGTGCTGATATTTGCCTCAGAGATACATTACCCAACATAAAAATCTATTGTTTTATTCAACATAAATAGAACAGTATGTTCACTTGAAGCATTCAGATCTAAGCTCCTGGGCTCTTCAAAGGAAAAGACAAAGTCAGTAAAAGCAATTTGGGTTTTTTTAAACTCTCTCTTGATTTATGGTGTCGTATGGAGAAAAAAAACTTTGTATATAACTGTTCACATTAGATACTGCAGTATTCAAATATCATGGGGGAAAGCAATCAAAATAAATCACAGTCCTCTCCTTCCCTACCATGTAAATGTATTTCATCCAGGAAAGTAACCTCTAGCTGCTTACTTGCAGCAGCAGCATCAGTGTGTCACAGCTCATTTGCCAGAGCTGCAAGAATGAAGCTCATTCTGTGCTGGAGACATACCTCCATAAACAAAGTGAACAGGTGCTTGTGGAAATACTCGCTTTATGAGATCTGAGTTTTGGGTTCTTGATCTGTGGCACCACTACCAAAGAAAGCTGACAGTTTCAGGTACCCACATAACAATGCATTAAAAAAAAATTCATACTGAAACTGAGTTATTAACCAGGTCAATTCACACAGCAGTAGAATAAGTTTCTCAGGGAGGTGCTGGGATAATAAAAGCTTTACTATGCTGAAACATTAAAAACAGAAGTAAAACCAACTGAAATATAAAGGAAGGCACATTATGGTCCCTGCCACCTTATGGTTTGGAGTGGATCGAGTACATTTTGAAGGCAGAACCTCCACAGCATTGGACAGACAAGCATCTTTCATTGAGAAAGCACTCACAGAGCACCTGTCCAAGTATAATTGCCCCATTCATGTTCATTTCCCCTGAACTCATCTTGAACCACAGTTGCTGGTGGTTTTTTTCTGAACCTTATGTCTGTCAGATACTTGAATGACTAAAGTGCAGGACCACCAGGGTTGAGCATGAAGACCAACAAGGTGAGCAAAGTGAAGCTTTCCTTACACTCATATTTATATATAGCAATTTGATATATATAGAGAGAGAGACACATTTTTATATATCAAATATATTTTTATATGGATGTTTTAATTCACATTACTTTCTACACTCTGCATTATGGCTTATAAATACCTAAGGTGATTTTTCCCTCCTCCCTCTGTTCTGTAACACCACCTGTCACACTGAACCTGGTAACCCTGCTCTGGGCACCTTTGGCATGTATCCCTATAGCTAGGCTCTAGACAGCTCCAAACCCTGCAGCTTCAAGCTCCAGCATTTCTGCCCTGGGGTAAGGCAAGCCCTGGCCACACTGGTCTCACCACCAACACTGCACTTAATCATCCTGTCACTGCAGAAGAAAGCTTCTGCTCCCCATCAAATCCCCTCCAGTAACAGCTGGACCCGAGAAGTCTCCTCAGAGCAACTCCTACCTCTCTTTGCATGAACAGTCCCTCCACACTGCCCTGGCACAGCATAAGCACGTGTCCAAGAGAGCTTGTTTTTGGCTTGGCTTTGCACTGCAGGTCTTGTGCTTGTGCTCCCACCCAGGCTGAAGGGAACTGCAGCAAGCCCCAAAAACAAGCTGTGGCATGACCTGCAGCTGCTCAGCTGGGAGGCAGCAGGGAGAGGACAGCAGAAAAGCACTTGTGGAACTCTAACCCCAGGTGAACTGATGCACATATTCACCCTGTGTCTGGAGGGACTTATCACTAAAAAGTGGAGAAAACCTTGGATGTAAGGGCTAAAAGGGTTACAGCAAACTATCAACATACCCATTTCTATCTCTGTAAATTGTGCAATTCCTTACGGGAAGGATTATGTCCCCAGAGCACCATGCTGTGGCCAAAACACACCCCCACACCCCTCCGTGCAGGGCCTCCCTGGATAATCCCCAGCAAATAAACCCTCTCCCTGCCAACAGTGCTGTCAAGTGCTAACGGAAACAGCAGCTTGCAGGAGCAAAACTATTTTCAACCTTCAAAGGGAAAAACCCCCACAACTCCAGCCACCACATCCCTCCACTGAAACACAAACACAAAACAAAACTGTGTATGAACAGAAACTGTGTTTAGTTCTCCTACCTGCTTGTGCACATACATGCATGTGTCTGTATATATATACATATATATATATATATATTGCAATACCGTCTGTCAGAGGCTTCTACCAGCAGCTGCAGGAAGCAAATGCCCCCTGCCTAATCCCATCCCCATGTGGGAAAATAGCTCATTTTACTAGCTGAATGCATGCTATATATTTTCTTTATCTATACATATCATTAGACATTCTTTTCTCTGTGTCATGAATGCATTGGGGAAGTCACTGATTTCTAATGAGAAAGAGCAGAAAGGCAGGGTGACAATAAAGGGACCCTGTATTAATCAAATGTCCAGCCCAGACAGCAATACCGAGGCCTTAATCTCTGTCTGGGAGAAGTGTTGCTTAAAGCTTTCACTCAAAGGGAAAAGGAGAGATTTCACATGGCAGGTGCTGCACTTGCTGCAGCAGTGTAAAACTCCATTATTCCAGATTTCTGGTGAACATTAGAAGAGAAAGAAGGAAAAGAAGAAAAGAAACAATACAAGCAGCAGCCTCAATGCAGAGGGAAGTAGGAAGGAATGGGATTCCTTGCTAAATTCTCACATTATTATGCATTAACAAATTTTAACAGACTAAACAACATGATGGGCCAACACAGTTGTTCCTCATCTGTAAGCAACTCAGATGAGGCCACATTTTGTTCTGTCACTGTTCCCCACATGACTGGTGGTGCCCACACAGGACAGAGACAGATCCAGAGCATCACAAAACACAAGTCTGCACAACTCCATGGCACAGCTTTGCCTTCACATCCCTTGTGCTGGAAGCCTGCTCTCATCTCTTCCCTAGAGGATGTTCCTGCCTCTTGGCTGAAGTAACACAGACCTCTTCTGTGCCCATCCAAATGCACTGCTGGTGCAAACCATTTCCCTACTCATGAAATCTGGAAGAGCCTTTGTACACCTCCCTCCCTCATCTACTTTCTAATTTGTTTCAAACCCAAGGAGAAAATGCGTCTTGCCTTTCTTGCCTGAGCTTCTTAAAGTCTCTCTGTAACAGGATTACTTAAGTGAAGTGTTTTGGCATAAAAATTGTGTGGAAGACTCTTAAAAATGACCTGCCAAAGAAAACATATCCTCTGCCCCTGCAGTATTGAATTACACATTTAGGTGAGGAGAAGGAAAGCTCCTGTTTATTACTTGTATTAGAAATTCATGTCTTGCTTCTCCTGGAATGCCACATGAATGACTGGAAAGATGATGTCAGAGGTAAGCATCACAGCAAGAGTGCCAAAGGAAAGGAAAAATCCTTTTTGTTACCTTGTTTTGTTTTAGATTATGTTCAGGAAGATGCAGCACTTCACTACAACTGCCAAAGTGTTTCCCGAATTGTTCCAGTCTGCAGCCTAGAGCTGGATGTACATCCATCCTGACCATGCTGGTCCTCCATGGAGACCTCCAACACATTCAGAGAAGACTGTGGTGTTTGAAACACTGCTACAGTGAAAAGTAAAGCAGTCAAGAGAAACAGCAGACCCTTTCAGGTTTGCTAGGTGCAACACTGAAACAAAAATTATACAATTTTCTTCTTTCATTCACAGATAAACTACAAGCAAATAAAAGCAATGGGTGGGATACCTAGACCTGGTGAAGTTATCCTACCTAGGGGGATCCTCTAGGTATCTAGAGGTGTTTGTAGTGCCTAACCTTCCCAATCATCAGCTTCACAAAACACACAAGTAACACTGACACATCTCATGGACTGATCTCTAAAACCTACACAAATTGACAGCTCTTCAGCTCAAAGCACCATGACTTTGGTATGTTCACCCAGCTGTACCAAACGTATCCTGAACCTTGCATTTCTGTCCTTCTACTGTTTCACCTGAGTCTGTCATCCTTCTTTCATCACTCTTCCCTAAAAACAGCTTACTGTTATCATTTAAAATATAAACAATGCTGCTTAACCATTTTAGATAAACCTTTTATCAGTCATGTTCATATCCCCAAAATAATGTTGTCATTCAATTCTCACAGAATATATAAGTAGTTGCCTTGACTCTCTAGGCCAGATACCCCTTCCAAAGTCATGCCACAGTTTGCCTGTGATAAAAGAACACTATCTGCAGCTACAGCAGTGATAGGGTAGCATGACGAAAAATTACCAGAAAGTTCTGATGAAGATATAAGCATTTATTATGTGACTATAGTCTGATTAAATATCCACCAACAATTACGCTGTAGGAGAAGAACTGTTTTACCTCCAGAAATTAACATAAGTATTCATTTATGGAATTTAGGAAATCAAGCTTAGGTCACTGTTATCCAATGCCATCTTATCCAGAAAAAGGATGCTGTAGATATTGAAGGATCATATGGAGTCAAGGGAGAAATAGTTGTTCTTCCTTCTCTTCCCTAGCCATATACTTCTGGCCACTGTGTGAGGCAAGGAGGAAGAGCTTTTGGTCCAGCTAAGCCAATACAGCTGCTCATTTTCCAGCCTTGTCTTGTTATACCAAAGGAAGCCCATGAGAGAAAATAGGGGGAGGTCAGGACATTCTGGAAAATAATATCAATTAAAATGCTCAACCAATGTCCCTACACCTGTTTAGGTTCATATTTATAAACTTGCTGAGAAGAGAGAAAATACGAAGTCTACAAAGGAAGGGTTAAGATTGTCATTGAAAAGGTGAAAAGAAGAAAAATTAAAAGAATTACAAACTGCCATCATGTCCTTACCACCCAGAAATAAACTGTTAAGCAGCCACAAGTAGAATACAAGAATGGAAGTAAGCTAACAAAACTCAGCACAAAAATCATCAAAAATTATGTCTAATATACTGTTCCTCTTTGACAGGGTAACAAAGAAAAGCAGTGTATGCATCTTGAATTCAGTAAGGCTTTTGATACTGACAAATGAACTAAGGAAATACAACCTGTGGGTGTAAGCTAGGTGCCTGAGTGGTTTAGAAAATCAATAGCTCAGTACTTATCTCTGACAGTTTCCTTATCAAACTGTCCTGCAGTTTCTGATAGACTCCTATATATGTATATGCTGGGTCCAGTTTTGTTCGATAGTCCCATTTGGGATCAAGAAAAAAGAGATAACACTTGTGAAATCTGTCTCAACATCAGAATGGGTAAAGCTTCAAGTTCTTTAGAGAGCGACAGATCACTTTTCAAAGTAATTTCAAATTGCAGAAATGGTATGGAATAAAGAGGATGCAATCAATAAAGTGCAAAGTTCCCCATTTACAAAGGAATAATCAACTCTACAGATGCAAAAATAGGAATGAACTGACTAAGCAGCAGTACTGGAGGAAACCACCTATCAGACACAGTGAACCAAAACCTAAATGGAAATAAAGAATACAGTGCTGAAGGATAAAAGATACCTCTCAGGCTGGACATGCTAGTAGTGGCTAGAGAACTGTTGATTTTAGTAGGCAAAGGATGAAAAATGCAGAGGCTCTTTTGTGTGAATAAGATACGCCAGTGTGACTTAGATTGTGATTTAAAACCAACTTTATTAAACTGACACAAAAAAGAAAGTGATGTTGCTGTTAAGCAGCCCATGTTTAATTAATTTAGCATAGCTTGATAAAGAAATCTTAGGCTACTTATCCAAGTTACTCATGTTCCTCCAGATATTTTCACCTCAAAAATGGGACTAAGTGAAGTATGGACACTGATAGTGGGTATTTTTCACTTTATTCACTTTGAATGTGACCACTGGACCATATTAAATTACAGTAAAACTCACCAGTGAATTTTCTGAGAGAAGCAACTTCTATATAATCCCATTTTTGCTAATCAAATTGCTTTAAAAATGTGCATGAAAAGCTGAGCACTTGCAGCTGTTCACTGGAAACTGAGTGAAATGAAACAGTCCCAGCACTGAACCTCTCCAGTGTTAACTCCAAACCAGCACAGGTCTTGCCACTTTCTACAGAGCTAATCAGCTTCTTCATTTCAGAAAAAAATTTTAACCAACTTTATGTGGGAAAACTGATTTTAGTGTGACTTTTATTTCACAATTAGAAGCATTCAGCATACAGGACCATTGTATTTATCACTATTAAAATCTTAAAAGATTAAAATCTCTTTTAGCAAGCTGTCAATTGCCATTCTTCTTACAGTGGAATAAGGTGCTCTTGCACTTTGAATATTAAAGCAAAATGTGCATTTCCAATTTTACATAATCCCCTACTGACTGCACCACATTACTTGTACAGTACAGTCAGAGACACCAGGGGATTTTCAATGAACTGTCAAAAAGACTTTCTCTACTTTAGGAAACATTAAATATAATGGTGTCCACAATTGTATAAATTGGAAATAATCCTGAAGACCCTATTCTCCATAGAAAACAGCAGTTATACATTCTGCAGTGTTTCTTAATAAGCGGTATATCCATACCCCACCACGTTATTATCGAGCATATTTATGATACCAGAAGCAGCAGTGTCCTGCCTATGTTACTACCACGATGGAAAGCATTATGGAGAGCCAGGTGAACATGCCCACCAAAGCACTTCCAGAGTGGCCAGGCCTGAAGCAACCTAGACCATTTGAGAAGACTCAAATTAGGAGAGCAATGAGATGAGAAAGATGAAAAGGTCAGACAGACAAAAAAAGTAGCAATCAGACAGAGGTAATTGGGTCCAGTGATGTGACCAGAATACCTATCTGTATTCCAGTCCCAGGTCTGACAGAGGCTTTCTCTGTGCTGTTGAGAGAGTCATTTAATTTTCCTGCACTTGTGGTTTACAAGCTGTAGAGACACTGATTCCAGATTTACTGGGACATACAGTGATACTGCAAGAAGTAATGCACTACCATTTACACCCAGCTAAGTTTCTTAGAAGGAACATAAAAGACGACAGTAGAGAGTAGGGGGAAATGATGTAAGGGAGGAAAAGGAAAAAACAAAGAGGAATGCAACAAACAAACAAACAACCTCCCCAAATAAACAAAAAAAAAATCTGAAACAAGTAGTTTACAACAGAAATTTGAAACTGACTCTTTAACTCAAAATTAAAAGTTTGAAAAATCCTTAATGTTTCTGAAATACAGGTTTCCATTAAGGCATGTTATGGAAAAAAACTCCACAACCCAGCACAAAGCAAGCCAGCCACTTTGGATGGTCTATGCAAACAAATATATACAAATAAGGGGTGTGTTTATTTAAGGAATATTCTCCAGGATCCTTATACTGACCGATCACAATGAGTCAGGGCACATGTTTTAGGAAAACAGCATATTTAAAAAAAAAAAAATTACTGATTTGCTTTCTGAAGGCTTATTTAGGGTACATTATCAAATTGTCTATGTGGCAAAAATTTCTGCTGGCCAAAAGGTACCTCTGATTTCCCCTAGCTTCAGCCACTTATTTTCAGGAAGAAATGAATACTGTATGAGTGTCCTGAAAATTGCCTTTGTTGGCTTAGTCTTCTACTTTGAATGGAGCAGAGGTTCATAGGCAATGTAATTTCAGAAATTACTAATGCTACTCAAACTACCATATGCCTCTATTTTTACCCTGCCCTCCATTCTTCTGCCAGATGCTTCTCTTCTTTCATTTCATCTGCTTAATGAAGCTCAGCTATTTAGGCCCCAGTGCTTTGATTTTAGAAAATTATGTAAGATACTTTATAAAAATACATTATCATTATTATTATTAAGAAGATGACTGACTGGCTCAATTTTTTTCAAAAAAGGTAGCATTTAGTTTAGCTGTTCAAAAAGGTACTTGGTGGTACCAATATCCCAGTTTCCAGAGGGTGAAACCAGAGACAAATCTCCAGCCAGAATTAGAACAAGCACAAGATACTTACGGCAGATATGGTCATACACATAGAATTGTACACGACATTTTGTCTCCATTTGGGTAGTGGGGTTTTTTTGCACTGACAAAGAAATGACAATGTAATATGGATGATCTAACAGCCTACAGGTCTGGATGTTTATCTAGGATCGCAGCATACAGGATTCCAGACCTGTGAATGCTTTGATTATCCTGAGATCCCTCTGAGTCTAGCAAATCTCAGTCTGAGATATACACTCAGAATATATACTAATGAATTAGTATTGTAAGACCCCTTGAAACCTCTCATTTTGTCTTTATGCCCCCATCATACTCAATGAATTCAAATTGCTAACTTGCCTGACCTTAGAATACAGGCTGCTATGGGATTAATTTTTAATTTGCCTTTATCAAAACACTGAGGAAGAAATATAAAAGTTAAAAAGCAATACGCAAACTCACATTTATTACTACTCTCAAGGGTGCAATTCATCTACCCTGAGGAAGCCAAAGAAGGGTAGAAGGTCTCATTTGGATGCTTTCCGGCACAGCAAGGACCACTGTCACAAGCACTGCAGTCACAAGAAGTTGTGCTGCTCTGGGTAGAGGAGTTACAGAGCAGATGCAACCTGCATAAGGAATCCTCACAACCCACCACCTGACTTACAGAGGGGTACCACCACTTCTGAACAGAAGTGAAGAGGCAAGGCTGGAAGTAACTCACAGCTGTAGGTGGTCAGGATCAGCACCAAAAGCTGCTGTTACCCCCACAGGGTAAAAGGAGTTCTAAAACGGGAGTACAGCTCTCACTGCATCCATAAAAGCAGCTGCACTGCCTGGGAACACAAAGCATCTCAGGTGTCCTTTAATGCACTGGGCAGTTCCCAGACTACCTAGGGGACATGCTCAGGAGGTGAGAAAGGCACCAAGGGTCAGTAAATGGCATCAATTAAGAGTTTCAGAGTTGACTTACTCACTTCTGTTACGCAGAGGGATTGCACTTCCACGCTGCCCTTTTATGTACAGTGTAACAGGGCAAAAGAGTATTTTTCTCTACCAGATGAGATGAGCTTTTGTATTTCATAACACAGCTGTTTTTACTGACAAGTGAGATTTTAAAGACAAGTTAAGCTTCTTGCATACAAAACCACCGGTAAGAGGAAAGAGGTCAGGTCCCCACCTGCCAGGAAGGAAAACATTAACACAGCTTTAGAGCAGTCGGTTCAATGTTAGCTTGTCTGCTTTATTTTTAATGAACCGTAAACAAACCAGCAACTTTGACTAACAGTTAATACCTCGACCCAGCACATACATAAACCCAGACATAGCCCCAGGGAACAGGTTTACTCCCAAGGTCAATCGAACCAGGGGAAAAAAATGTTATATATGGGGGGTTTGGGTTGATCTAATTCAGCCACAGCACAAACTGGGGCCAAATACACTGCAGGAATGACCCTTGAGCAAACATGCCACGAGGGGCAGCTAACAGGTATTACACAGGCCAGAAAAAAGGAGCCTATTAATGCAGGGCTGCAGGAGAGGTTTCATAGCATGCAGTGACCCTTCTTCCTTCTGTGCCTTCCGCTGCTCAGCAAAATGACTATGCAGCATACCAGAGCAAAAGCTGTACAAGAGGGTAATGGCTTTCTGATCCATCAACTAGAAATGGATATTCAGCAATTTGTTTTCAAGAGGTATCTTTTTGAAATAGCTTGTTAAATCTATGCTGCAAATAATGGGTGTTGCAAGAAATTTCCTTAGCACGAGGAAATTTATTCCGGGCTCTTTTTTCCCCCTCTTACGCCAGGGTAATGCGACGGTTCCCAAATCCTAATGCACGTATTGCTTCTGATTCGTATCTTACAGCAAATAATTACAAACACTTGCCTTGAGGGGCTGTAAAAGAAACTAGACTATTACAATTATTATTTCAGTTCTCACATGCCCACAGCAAAGATTACCATGGGACTGAACAACCCTTCTAACTTAGCAGTTAGTCCATCCTAACAGATGGAGTCAAAGTATTTCTCTCTTTCTTCTCTGCTTATGGTAGCTTTTTAGGCAGGTGAACACAGATGGTAAAATGGCCTTTTATTTCAGCAACAGCTGGATCCAAATGATGTCAGCATATAGTAGGTAAAGAAATACACAGGACAGGCTGGAAAATCAGTAATGAAGTAACAACAACCCTCATGAGTAGGTACTCCCCTCTCCTTGTCCATTTTGGACAGCCACAAATGCACCAAACATTTCCTGTAAGGGGCAAGTGAGGAGAAGGGAAATCCTAAATTTGATCCCCTTCTAGTTTAAGGAAGTTGTAACAAGTTTTATATTTATGCCCTAACCTTTAAAATACTAACATTAAAAACTCATGAAATAAAACATATGAGCACAGTCAAAAGCACTTCTGAGAAAAAAAACTGGGTGTCTGGAGGTGGCTGGCACCCTGTGGGCACCCTACTCCTGTCCCCAGCTTCCACTACCAACTGAATGACCCACTTCACTATCTCACTTATTTTTTCCTTAAAAATATCAGGAAATGAAAGCTTGCCTTCCTTCCAGTATATGAATGGAAAGTGAGAAAACTGAGCACACTCACATAAAATAAATCTCTATGAACGGTGAAGACAAAGATCATCCATTACAACCACCAACTGCCATGGGAGCAGAGCTTAACTCGGACATCAGGGAAACATCTGCCTCCTACACCACCACCGATTCCTTCCAAAAACAGAATAATCATTTCCCAACTGATGCTGACAGACATGTAAGCATGGGACTAGTACTGCCTTATGCGGTATTTCCTCACCTGAGCACACCAAGGATGGAACTGGCAAAGAGGGGGAGTGGAAGTAGGACATGGTCACTGATTAACAAGTCCAGGCACTGCTTCTGCACAGCTCAGCAGTAAAAAAAATCATCTTATTGGAGAACTTGGTATTTCTTGAGCCCTGTGGCTGGTCCAAGTTGTTCCTTGTGTTGGTTTAATCTTAGCTGGATGCCAGGTGCCCACCAAAGCTGCTCTATCATTCTCCTCCTCAACTGGACAGGGGAGAAAAAATATAATGAAAAGCTCATGGGTCAAGCTAAGGGCAGGGAGATATCACTCACCAACTACTATCATAGGCAAAACAGACTCGACTTGAACTCATTACCAATCAAATCAGAGTAGGATAATGAGAAGTAAAACCAAGTCTTAAAAGCACCTTCCCCTCACCTGTCCCTCCTTCCTGGGCTTAACTTCATTCCTGGCTCTCTGCTTTTCTCCTCTGGGGAACCAGAATCAGGGGAAGGACTCCTCACACTTTCCTCCAGCTCCAGCCTGGGGTCCCTCCCACAGGAGACAGTCCTCCACAAACTTCTCCAACAAACTTCTCCTGAGTCTGTTCCACAGGCTGCAGATCTTCACAAACTGATCCAGTATGGGTCCCTCCCATGGGGTGCAGTCCTTCAGGAACAGGCTGCTCCAGTGTGGGTCCCCGGTGGGGTCACAAGTCCTGCCAGCAAACCTGCTCCAGTGTGGGCTCCACTCTCCTTGGGGTCTCATGGAGCTCCAGGAGCCTTTTCCAGCTCAGTCTTCCCATGGGATCACAGCCTTCTTTGGGCATCCACCAGCTACGGTGTGGGGTCCACCATGGACCTCATGGGCTGCAGGGGCACAGCTGCTCGACCACAGGCTGCAAGGGAATGTCAGCTTTGGCTCCTGGAGCACCTCCTTCCCCTCTTTCCTCACTGATCTTGGTGTCTGCAGAATTGTCTCTCTCACGTATTCTCACTTCTCTCTTCTCTGGCTGCAATTTGCCTCTGTGCAGTAACTTTTTCCCCTTCTTAACTCTGTTATCCCAGAGGCACTACCACCATCAGTGATGGGCTCAGCCTTGCCCAGCTGGGGGCCCATCTTGGAGGCAGCTGGCATTGCCTGTATCAAACACAGAGAAAGCTTCTGGCAGGTTCTCAGAGAAGCAATCCCTGTAGCCCACCTGTTACCAAAACCTGGCTGAGCAAACCCAATGCACTCCTCACCCGGAGAAGAGCCATTCCCAGCTTCCTGCTGGCCTGCCTGGTCACTATGGTCATCAAAGTGTTTGGGCACCTGGACATTAAGCTTAGCCCAGTATAGGTGAGTTATGGGATTTGCTGTCATTTGAACCTGAGTAATTGTACTGCCAATCTGTATTTGTTACTGTGCTGTTACTTAGAAATGAGCTATTGGTCTGGTGTCCGATACCGTACCCTGTACCGGACGTCAGTGGGGTAGTCTTTAAAACCCATCAAGAACTCATTCACTCATTCCTTAAACATCTGACCACTAGAGATTTGACAGCAAAGAAGCTAAGGCAAGAGAGGAAGGAATGCCTGCAGAGGCTCAACACTTAACACAGTTTCAAATATACCCAGGCTCTAAGTTTGCCATGAAGAAAAGAGAGAAGTGCAGGATCATCAGGATAGTCAACCACCAACACAAATCTAGTAATGAGAGAAAAGGTGGAGGAGAGGTTCTGTTTTTGGAGGCTAGTTTTGTGGCAGCAAGAGATGCTGATCTCTTTTTAAAACAAAAATTAAGAGATTACTTTTTACTAGCTTGAAATTTTGACCAGCATGACCACTCTTCATAACACAAGATGAAAACTTGCAATGCCCTGTCCAATCACTCTCAGAATGAATGACCTCCTGACAAGATTTTGTTGCTTCACCTATGAAGCTGAATACCCAACATAAACCACTTGGTGCAAATGTCCTTGGCTGCTTTTTTTTCTGAATGGTTACATTTTCATCATCGTCATCACCTTCACCAGATGCTCACTGCTCAAAAGCTCAGTCAAGGGTGAAGGACAATGATGTAAGGGCAGCTGTGAAATGATTACTTGAGATGAAATCAATAGCAGTGGGCTACTGTTGAGAGACTAGCAGTACAACTGAAAGCTACTGAGCCAAAAGTGGTTTCACCTTCAATCAGGAAAGCAAGGTGTATGAGGACCTGATTTCGTTTCCCTCAGATTTTTAAAGCACTGTTCCAATATACAAAGCATGCAGCTTCCACAGATCTCCAGGCATCCCTTCCAAACCAGCTATTATGTGGTATGAATGAAATTAGAAAATATTAATCGGCATACATACTGGGAGAATATGAAAAGGCTTTGCCACTTCTGAAATTAATTTGTACAATGACTGTAGTAAGAATTCAGTTTCAGGGCTTATGTTGCATGTATTCTACTTGCCAGAAGAAATACAATATACCAGTGGGTCAAAGGATGGTTTCATATGGGAATATAATTGCATCCAGTGGTGGGTTGAACACTCCTTCAGCAAGGGCATATTTACAATAAGCCTTTTCTAAATTCCTATATACAATTTAGCTAGAAGAAAAGGTCCCACACCCTTCTCCAACAGAACAGGAGGCTGCTACTGCTATTAACTCATTCTGAGACTGCCTTAATGGCTTAACTGTCCAAGACAACTACCAGCAGTGTCTTATTTTAAACCTATTGTTGGGAGAGAAGCTCCAAAATGAAACTAATTCTTAAAGACAGGAGAATTAAGCTACTTTTCCATATAGGCTATGCAAGTTCTCTTTGTCAGGGACTTAGACTGCGCATTAATAAGCACAGTTAATATTACTTCCAAAGAGTAATATGTTCGAGGGATAACATGTACGATAACACATTTCATGAGACACATGTTCAAAAATGAAGAAAGCATGTTCTGGTTATTGAATTTGTCCACAAAATGATGGCTGTGTCTTTCAAGAAGCAGTTCTGAAACAACAATTTATCAGTCCTGCTTTACTCATCTGCCCATCAGGAAAGACAATACTGTAACATATGCTGGCTCCCTTGGAGTACAACAGAAGGTGAAACAGAAACAACATGAATATCTACACAAGAGGATCTGACCAGCTAACTAAAAGCACATTTTATAAGGAAACCTCAGCTGCTTCTTTCACAAGAGGCCAGGGACACAACAACCCTGATGCCTTTATATGACAACAGATCTGCCCACGCTTCCTTCATGAAAAAACGTGATCTAAAATTGGATCTTTTGGAGATTCTGTATGGGTTTTCACATCTATTTGGTTTGCTAACTCAGAGGTTTTCACATGTGGTGAGACCCAGCTCCACAGTTACCTCTGTTTGAGCAGCTGGCATTGTTCTTCCTCAGGAGCTTAAGAGGGACCTAACTCACACCACCATCCACATCAACTTGCAGCCCCTGGAAAGGCTCATGGCTGCACAGATGGTGCCACACCACAAAGTATTCCCAACCTGCCTTCCCTTCCTGCTTAGGGACCAAGTAAGACAGAAACCATTCTTACAGCTACAGATCTTCCTGAAACACAAAACACTGAACACCTGGTACCATTCCACCAGCTCTCCTGCAACACTATCATATTACATTTTGACTATCATACAATAAAGAACCCTCTGTCTTCATTAAATGAATGAGGAAGTGGCAAGCTGGGATTAGGGAGAGCAGGGCAGCGACAAGAGAGCAAACATCCTGCAAAACATGTTCAGTCCTGGACGCTACATCTTGGAGATCTGTAGCAACAACACTAGGCAACAACCTAGTTTTCTGGTTTAAAAAGAGAAAAAACCAAAACACCGAAACCTTCAGAATGGAAAGAAAATTCCTCCTCTCCACGCCATTCTGCAGAAAGTGTAATATATAGCCACAAGTTCTCTTGGGCAGGTGCACATTGCAATTTTCACAATATTCAGTATTTTCTGACTTGAATCAGTAGCTTCTGTGAGCCTATAAAAAAACCTAGGAAATATCTGAAGAAAACTGAGGATACCAGCTCCTCCATCTTGCCTTAAGAACAGAGCCTCACTTTTACAGTACTGTTAAACAGTTAAGACCGAGGAAGTCCCTTTGCTGGGAGAGGAGACTGTCACCTGCTGGCACAAGAGAAAAGGGTATCTCAGCACACTAGCAGGGAACCATGTGTCCACAGCTCTGTTTTCTGCAGGGATCTGCTTCCCAAGAGGCCAGTGCTGCTCTCCCCAGCTAGAAGAACAGACTCCACAGTGAATTTTCTCATGTAAGCAAAAGCAGCAATGTTGGTTTACGATAGGATTCATTCCCTTAAAAATGCTTTATGCCTGTAATATCAGCTTTTGCAGGGTGGAGGACAAAACTGGTCACAGAAAGCATTTTTAAAAGAGGAATGTGCTTGTCTTCTCCCCCTACATCAGTGAGCAAGGTTTCACATTAGAAATCAGGACCAAGTTCACCATATACTACTCACTCATCCGTGGTGTGCATCTGGCAGGCCTGCGCTATCCCTGTAAATGTGGAAGCTCTTCAGAAGGACTATGTCCTTTGGGTGCCCTGCCGCAACGAAACCATCAGGGAGAGCAGAGAGCCCATCTGACATCTTCGGACTGCAGGAAGAAGGGAAGAGTGCAGCTCTGCATCAGGTGCAGCTGGTGGCATGGGCTGTCCGGGTGCTTCCCTCACAGGTACGAGGAGAAGAGGCTGCCTTGCTCTTGAAACTTTTTGTACCCACTTCTGGTTTCTCTCCTTTCTTGCTTGGTGATGGAGTGAAGTAGCCCCATCTAGCCAGATATCTTGCAGTGCTCCTCAACAAGCACCCTGCCAGGGCATCCCCCCAGCACTGAAAAGATTTGGATGCTTGCCACTGCATTCCGAGGTCTCCCCTGAGATCTGAAGGGGTGCCGGCTGCTGCAACTGCTCAGAAGAACAAGTAGCACAGAGAGGGAGCACAGTCTTCCCTGCCAAACCCCTTGAACATAACAAAGAAGTGAAACGCAGATTGGTGCAGTGTGGAAAGCAGCTGCCTACCTCCTGAGTTAGACATTTTGTCCAGAAGATTTCCATACAAAATAAGCAATGGAGTCTCTAAAAAGCTCTCCCAGACAAGAGTGGCTGCCAAGCCAATGCACCAGCAGCCAACACAAAAAGCTGGAAGAATCTGTGGATACAGGGCAGCTCCCTTGAAGCTGGAAACTGATGGCTCTGGCACTAATGCTGAAAGGATGCTACAGTGTTTGCTGTAACAGAGCTGCCCACTTCAACTTGGGAGAGAAGGAAACATTGCAAATGGAGACAGTAGGAGCTCCTACAATAATGAAAGGGAAAAATACTGAACTAATTAAAGACATGTCTCCCTCTCTCTCTCTCTCAAGGTGTTTAAGTTAAAAAGCACCACAGGAATTTCAAATAATGGATTCATTTCAAAGACATTTGTGTGATACCCTGTCAGACCTAATGAAGAGCTAAGGTTTTGGAGACAACTCCGTGAGACTCAATTCTCCTAACTGCAAGCTTTCACAAGCAAGGACTCCTGTTGATCTACAAGGCAGTTCCTCCATTGAATCAAGTGCTCCTTCTTGAAGTGACAGCTCACACATCTATGTTTACATATTACTATTGCCTATTAGTAATCAGATACTACCATGATGGCTAACTTCACCAAGGTGCACTCCTGGGACACAGCTGCTGCAGCCCTGACCACACACTGCACGCCACCTTGTTAAGACAGAAACTGCCACAGTTCTCCAGCTGTTACTACAGGAAAACACTATGCAGGAAAAAAAATGCATGTTTGGGATTCTGACATTGCCTGGATAAAATATACATGCAATCCAAATTCTCCTTGTAGGAAGCTCCAAGTTGAAATATCAACAAATAAACCAAATCTTAGAATAATAATATTGTTGCAAAATAGTTTATAATGGAAAAAAACCCATCAACTTACAGATTTATTCATAGGAACTGGGAGTCAGTAAGATCTGAATATCTGTTTAAAAAGTGGTGATTCTAAAGTCAAAAGTTTTCATTATCATCTCTCAGCTTGGATCAGCAAGTTCAAAATCAAACTTCCAACGTACATTTAGATACCCCAAAACTGGGTAGTTTCAGAAGTGAAACAATACCATTGCTGCATCTTCAGATTTAATAAACTGAGTCAACTTCCTCTGCATTTTCCCCCACCCACCCCCCTCCCTGTCAAAGCAATTCACCCCTCTGGTAGTTCAGGTACGCTAGAGGGAAGTGTTGCAGGACAACTCTTAACATCTCCTCCTCTCCCCGGCAATTCAAAAGAAGCCAACAAAAGACTCAGTAATGGAGACCACTGTCTGAATGAAAAGGTCCAATTTTACAAGATTCATCACAAAGTCTCTTATTCATCAGCAGCCTTGGCACTCTTACTCTTCTACCTCACACAGACATTTCTGGAATGTGTTTCAGGCTACTGGGGGGAAAAAAAAAGGTAGTTCAGCAGGAAGCAGCAGAGGGTAAAGAAATGAAGAATCTGAAATCGATCCTGTTCCTGTCCTACACAGCAGAACTTCTGTCAGAAGCATCAAACAGAGCAGGATTGTCCCCTTGGTGAGCACAGTTTTCTTTTTACTTTTTGTAATTACCTCCAGTAATACTGACAAACTATTTACACACAAGAACAATACTTGCAATTTTGCATCAACAGACTTGTAGCTGTTCTCTTACAAGGCATCAGAGATTTTATATGAACTAGATTTCCAGATTGAGAACAAGAGAGTTGTATTTTCATCTGCTTAGGAGTTCTACTTGAAAAGGTTCCTTCTTGCTAGACTGCATGTCAATTTACTAACAGACCTGCTAGGATGAGGATACATAGAAATTCACTTTAGAAGCTGCAGGAGGTTTTACTACCATTTTTATGAGAAGAATATTGCTCTCACTTGCTCTGATTCAAAGCTTATAAAAACCAATGAAGAGATTGAAACAAAGTCAGCAGAACCAGCATGGGCAAGAAATGTCTTATTCAACTACTGGACCTGGCATCTGGGCAACCTTTGCAACAGAGTGCCAGTCTCCTCTCAAAGAATACCTTCTCTGCATTTTCAGAGGCAGTTCTGCTCTGGACCAGACAAGAGACAAAATAACAATATTATTGTTGTAGTTGTTGTTGTTCCATTCCGTGGATTTAAACTCATGTGAATTGACAATCACTAGTGCAGTGCAAACAAACTTCCCTGGAGATCTAACCCCTCAGTATAGTACTTACAGTGATAGGTATTAAAACAAGGAAACAAAACCCCTGAAACACATTTTTTTTCAGACTTATGTGCAGTGTAAATTCACTCAAAAGAATACAGTAAAAGCGAGGTCTGTACAGAAAGTTATCCTAGTTTTGATTAATGTGTCTGTTTGGGAGTGCAACAGGAAACCTAAGGAACTTGTTTGCCCTGAATTAATGTAACACTAAGGAGGAGTTAATGTAACACTAAAGCTGCAAAGCAAATCATACAGAGAGCAGAACTGCCAGAATTAGTCAAGCATTGCTACCGATGGTGAGAGCCTGCTCTTGAGTTCCAGGTCACAGCTTCCACACAAAAGTGCACTCTTACCTCTCCAGAGCCTTGCCCAGTCACTGCTTGTCCTATCCACCACACAGGGCATGTCTCCCACAGAGCAGCAAATACACAATGACGTCTTCAAGGTTTATGCCACAGCATTCTCTTCTTATGGTTTTTTGTGTTTAATTTCCTTTTTCAAATAAAAGCCAAGGAAAACCAAATATGCAGCAGTAGCCCATGCCTCTGCATTCTCTCATACCACTTGCCTTTGCTAATGATCCACAGGACTTGCTTTCAGGGGTGTTTAAAACCACGGTACACGCCTCCTCCAGCACCTGAACTACAGGAGTAAGTGCTGGAAGACACAGGTATAAGAAGGCAGCAGAAGAGGACTGGCTAGTGGTGAGGAACAGAGTCAGCTTGTTGCCACAGACTCACACAAATATTTGTAAGACATGAGAGGAATGTTGGGAGTCAGGCTTTTTTTTTTTTTTTTTTGAGGCAGGGAGGAGAGGGAGGTGTTATTGAATAGTGAGAAATTATGGCTAGTGGCTGAGTGCAGCATAAATGAGAACAGGTTTGGCACTTTCTGAAATGCAGTGAAGATGCTGATAAGACTTAGGGCACCTGTTGTAACTGGTGACCTCAGCATGGGCTGGAGTGGATTTCTGTACCTGTGAAAATGCTTATGAATTATGATTATGAACGCATGAATATAAATAATGCAGAATGATTGTACTTGCTTTATTTCTGTGGCTATAACGTGGGCTTGTTCAAAAGAAAGAACTGCATACGTTAACACTGGTGGGCTGATGAAAGGAAACCAAAAGTGAAGACCTGTTGCCATGTTTGTCTCACTTTGTACATGTTACAAAAACCTCCTTAAAACAGTACAGCAAACTGCTAGAAAACTTTTCAGCTTTATTTCTCAAAGACAAGTTACAAGAAAAGTTTTCAGGAACCATCCAGTGCTGAGACCCTGAGTGTTTATTTATTCCACAATTTAGAACAAAGACCTCTAGTCCTTTACATTTCCACTTCCCTTTCTCTCAAACTGTCTTGCATTTAAGCAAAGAAAGTCTATATTTCTAAATGGAAAACAGTTAAACATTTGGTTATTCCATTTGCAAAAAGTTAAGCTGTTATCACCATAAAGTTCAAGGCAAAAGTTTTAACAGGTAAGAAGATACTGTTTCTGGGATTATTTTTCTCTTTTCCTCATAAATCAAACCAGGAATTCTAAAGCATTCTCATTAAAAATGCCCCTTGGGTTCTTTGAAGGCATGTGCTGGCAGGCCAGTAAGACTTTTACAATTGCAGATTTTGGGGGAAGAAGGGAGGTTACACCTGAGAAAAGCATGTGCTGGGACAGACTGCACAATAATGACTGCAGCAGAGTTTTGTTACAAGACCTCTGTTTCATCAAAACATACTGGGCTGAATATATTAGTAGGACACATTTGCTGACTCAGACACTACAACATGAGAATCCAGGAATAAGTTTAGTTTATGTAAACACAGTCTGAAGACAGTCCCAGCATTGGGTGAATAACATTGCCAACAGAGGTCTGAAGAAGTATCTGCTAAAAAGCCTTCAGCTGCACCAGTCCATTTCACCCCCTGCCCACTCTTGTTACTCGTTCTCCTTGTCCAGGTCTTTGCTAGGATAGAGCTAATTTTCTTATTAGCTGGTTCAGTGCTGTGTTTTGGATTTAATATGAGACTCATGTTAGTAACACACTGAAGTTTTAGTTTGGCTCAGTAGTTCCCACGCTAAGTCAAGGACTCTCAGTGTTTTGTGCCCTGCCAGTGAGGAGGAACACAAGAAGCCAGGAGGGAGCATGGCCAGGACAGCTGACCTGAGCTGGCCAAAGGGATATTCCATACCACAAAGCAGCACATTCAGTACATAAACGGAGGTATGCTGTCTGGGGGCTGCCAATCACTGCTTGCTGATGGGCTGGGCATTGATCAGTGGGTGGTGAGCAATTGCATTGTGTATCACTTAGTTTTCTGGAGTTTTATGTTATTCTTTTTTCTTAGTAGCAGTAGTAGTAGTAGTAGTAGTAGTAGTAGTAGTAGCAGTAGTAGTAGTAGTATCGTTATCATTAGTATATTATTAGTAGCATTGTTATCATTAGTATAATGTTATTGCTATCATTAGTATTATATTAGCATTATATTTTACTGTGTTTCAAACTGTTCTTATGTCAACCCATGAGTGTGGGTTGGGGTTTTTTTACTTTTTTAGGGGTTTTTTCTGATTCTCCTTCCCATCTCACCAGTAGGGAAGGGAGGAATAAGCAAGCAGGTGTGTCAGACTTAGTTTCCAGCTGGGGTTAAACCATGACACTCCTCCACTCATATCTGAGATTATCCAAACCAACTCAAAGTAAGGCAGTTTCTCTGCAACAAGCACAACTAAGTCAATAATCCTAGTAGGCACATCAAAGTTCATTTTCCTGTCAACTGTTCATTTCCAAGAATTCAAAGCTGTAACACTCAGATCGCTCTTGCACAGTGTTCTTATTGGTGCTTTACAAGACGCAAAATAAACACAGGGAGTTGAAAACAGAGGCACTAGTCTATAACTCCATGATTCTGCTCATCTTAGACATTCAGTTTGTCAGTGAGGTTTTTAATCCATCACCCTAATGAACCTAACAGTGAGTGCCATAACCACGATACGTGCAACAGGGCTACATTTGGATTCATAATTCCTAAAGGTTTTGTTACTGAAACAAAAGATAATACACTTAATGTGAAGAAAAAGGTGAATTAAAGCAAAGACAGAACATGACCATGGGAATTATCCTATTCAGAGAGAGAATCTTGGCAATTACTATCTGAAAAGTCAGTTCAGTCTTATTTTTTAAAGTCAGCAAATAACCTGCTTTGGTGTAGAAAAGCACCCATCAGGGTGGTTGTCATGAACCAGGAAAAATATATCCTTTCAAAAAGTATGAGAAAGCACATGGATAAGACTTACAAAGTACAGAGGGGGAACATAGGCATGCTTTATATCCTATGTCAGTCTGAAGGTTTTCTGAAGCCATTCCCACTGGATACTCTGAACAACAGAAAGGAACAGCTTAACTTTGTCCCTAGGTAATCAGAGAGTATAGGTGGAAAGCAGATGTCTGAAGTAATTACAAAACAGGAAGGGTCAACAAGGATGACAAGTTCCAGACTTGGGGGATGAGACTAGGGACTCAATTCCCCACAGAAATAACACTTTGATGTTTAAGGCATTCACCATTATCAAGAAATAGTCAAGGACTATCAAGAGTTTGATGCCAAAGAAACAGTTTCTGCAGAAAGATATCTAAATTCCCTCTGAGGTTGTAATACAAGGTCAAGTTACCCTTCACAGCTGTATTTGTATTTGTATTTGTACAGGTGATGTTTGTGAGTAATCTCCAAACAGGTCATGCAGACAATACTTTGGAAATTCTGATCCTCTTGCCTGGCCCCATGGCAGACATGGAGTTGAGGGATCTCTCAGTGGGTTACGGGCACTCTCTGTGCTATCTTTAATACTTGCTAAATTCTTTGGAAGTTCTGCAGAAGACTCTTGCCTACTCCATGCAGAAGTTCAGTGGTGGAAATCTCAAGTCAGATAACAAAAGTAGTTCCCTAGCTCAGGGATCTTTTGTTCCAACCCACTGAACAGCCGACTTCCCAAAACGTCCTTCTTCATTTGTTCTGTTCAAGCCATGCAGAGCAACAGTTTCAACTCAGCATTTGACTCATGAGGAATGCCTCCCCACCAAGCTCAAAATAAACAAAATCATATGTTTCTGTCCTATCCTAATTGTATTGCAAACTAGGATCTCAATTAATGTTAAAAAACTATGCATTGACACAAAATACTTCCAGGACAAGTAACTGAAGTTAATCTCTCTCAGGGCAGGCTACAGCTCAATTAACACATCTCACCTTGAATATCACATTGCTCTTCCCTGTATCTCAAGAATCTTGCCAGCTGTACTAACATAGGGAAAACAGAAGAAAGCAGCTATCACAAAACCTTGGCTCTTGCATCAGGTGACTGTAATGAGCATTGCACAAGGGTGCTTTGATGTTACAAAAGGCCTAAGAAAATGCCAGGGATTTGGGGTGTATTTCTTGCTGTGTTTACTGTCTCACCAAAGGGCACTTGTCATACACATGCCATCTGCTGCATCAAAACACGATACTCAACCAGGTAAAATAAAAATCTCCCACACCAGCAGGCTCTTTGTACAGATTAAAAGGATCACCACTAATATAATTTTAGGTGATTCAAGAATCCATGCTACAGAGACTGCATTTCTTGAAAGCTTCTCCTCTTGCAGGACAGAGCCTCATCTCCCAGTGAAGATTCCTCCCTCATGGCTGCACACAAGAAGTCACAGGTTCATCATCCAGAAATATTTGTACTTGTGTCAAGTACAGAGAGCTGACAGTGTGAAGGGAACACAAATGACCCCACTCCCCCTCACTAATCCCTGATCCCCCTTCTTTCCCTCTATGCTCACAGGCACTGCAGGAACCCAAAGGAGCAATCCTGCAGTGGAAGCCATCTCTCTGGGAACTGAAACTGAGTTTAAAGACACTCAGCCTCTTAATGCTTGTGGATGTTTCCCACAGCCTGAAAGAAAGGAAAATCTGGAAAAGCATTACTACATGGGCTTACCTACAGCACCTCGGTAAAGTCAGGATCCCTTAGTACAAGCACCTCTCTGGTCAGTCACTGACAGGAACCGTGGAGAATGATGCTATTTGTTGCACCCATTTCAGTCTCCTTATGTTTCTAATCTGTCTTCACTCAAAATACATGCTTTGGTCTTACTGTGAGTACTGGAAAGGATCATGCAGTTCAGTGTATCTGCTTTACAGTTAATGAATATTCTGAAATTTCAGGATATCTGAGTCTCCCTCATACTTTACATGAGGCCGGCTCGTACAAGATTGTGTTAAGACAGAGAACATTTTACATTATCTGTCCACAAAGGCTGCCCACGTCCTAAAGAGAAGTAAGAAGCAAAAAAACCCCCAAACCTGATGATGGAAAAACAGAGAAGGGTAGGATCATGCTAGAGGGACATCATGTGCCTGGACCATGTTCCCAGAAACAGGCAGAATTTTCCTCATGGCTGCCTGCTTCCCTACCCTCATGAAGCTCAGCATATCTGTGCCTCATATATTTGAGGATGCCCTTTTGAAAGAGATTCCATTTTCACTTTTTCAACATAGAAGAAAAACACAATAAAAATCTCAAGGAGGTGGTAGTTCCTGTCCAGTAAGATAGAAATAGATATTCCTTAACCATCACTCCTACTAAGGAACACGTTGGACCACTGTTATCAAAAAACCAGCATACTGATAAAGGACTGAAGCCTAGTAAATTTGGAAGCACAACCAGAAAAGCCCATAAGCTACTGATGTTGGAACAGAGAGAGTTGAACGCAGTCAGAGCTGGAAAAACATGCCCCAAGACCCAAACAATACTAGAGTTGAAGTGAAAGCAGAAAAAGTAAGATTGCAAATTGAGACAGGTAAAGGCTAGAGGACAGGATGAGGAAGAAAATACTGAACAAAAAGCTTTCAAAAAGCCTTGGAAGACGTGTCACGACAATCAATCTGATCTGCAAAGATCACCTGGAAAGGTATGGAAGAGGGACATGTATCCTTTTTCACTCTCTCACAAATTCTTTCTTAAAGGACTGTCAAACAACCTTTTGCTCTATTCACAGCTCTTCTGGGTTCTAAGTGGTGACTCAGCAGTTATTAACCACTGTCAGGAGCACAACTAGCAAAACTACAGGAGGTTTGTAAGAGAGGAGAAACAGATCAAAGAAAATCAGATGATTCTCTGATCAATCATGCGAAAGTACTAGGACAAAAGAGGGGAGAAGGCAAAATTGGGGAACAATACAGAGCTTTTAGAAGTGGCACAAAATTAAGAGAAAATGGGAAAATTAAACGGAAAAAGGACAAGATGTCAAGGACATCTTCATTATCTTAAAATCGCAGGAGTGGCCTAAAATGGTAGAAACATGCACTGGTGTTTCAGTGCAGACAAGATCAAACTTCACTCCTGAGCTATGCTGATCCGTCTGTGGACTTGCAGGTACTGCGGTGTGAGTAAGGAGGAGTTAAGAGCAGAGTTCTGCTCTGTCGGCACTACAGGACTGAATCACACCTTATCAGGGGAGCTGCGTTGCCACACAACCACCAGCTCCTAGTGGTGTATAAAAGAGAGACAGAAAACTAAGGAAGAGGAGGACTGACTCTAGCGCTGTTTTCTTACAGTTAGTCTTCCCATTTATTTTTGGCGCAATGCAGGGAGGCAGAACGGAGGGGTAGAAAGAGAAGGCAAGCAGATTATATATTTGTATTCTTGTTTTCCAGTCCTTCCAGAAAGGCCAGTTTTGTAAACAGAGAGAAAGCTGAGATTTTCTTTATCTTGTTAACTACTCCCATGACTGTAACACACCGTGCAGAGTTCACAAGTATCTCTCTGCTCAACATTATCGAAAATGCACTGCAACTTCTTTTGCAACACGTTATTTTAGTCAGGCTATCTGCACCTAAAAACACTCAGCCTATTGTTTCAACAGCAGAGATCCACATGATGAATTATAAAAATTGTCCACTATCATATCATCTTGGCTACAGATTTAATTTCACGGAATATGAAACTTCACTGAAAATCATTGTACAACAAGACAAGGAAACATAAACATTAATTTTTTTGTTGGTTTTTTTGGTTTTTTTTTCCCCTTTATATTAAGTGTGAGCCTACTACAACTCCCTCTGGGAGGATATTTTTCATACAAAGCCACATTCTTTGGGTCTTATTCACATAAACAGTCATTGAATTGAATGAGATCAGCCACAGAAGCAGGGAGACCAGGTTTTGATCCAACATTAACGATACAAAACACAACATAAAATTCAATTTAAAAAAACCAGGTTAATAAGCATCCATCTTTAAACTATGTAATAATGCAAAAAGTAGTTAAAGGTTTTGTTTTTCAGTTCTACCCTTCTCAGATTTAATACAGTAAACTAATTATAATTTTGCTACATCCAAGTTGCTGATAATTACCTCTCTGTGGGCCATACTGCTATGTGAGTATAAATCATGGGAATTTTTTTAAGAGTCATTATTTTAGTATCACTTTATTCTTAATCCTTAATTAAGCAACGCCTGAAAATCCCACTTACAGAGCATAAGGGAAGTGATTTTTAAATGGTACTTGGTAAAATCTGCTAACTTTTGCATTACAGACACTTTTGCCTGATTCTGTTTTTCCTGAAAGACCATATATATTTTGAGCTAAGCTTAACATACACAAACTATGAGAAACTTTTGTTAGCAGAAGAGTCAATATTCATACTCAAAATTTGAATCATGACAACTGATCAACTGAAGGTCAGTTTGCTTTTTCACAAGTAAAAAGGACAGACATACAACAGATGCTTGCTGCTATATTAAAATTTACAGTGTGACTTCATTAATAACAATCAAACTAAGACACTGTCTATATAGTTAATGCTTTTCAAAATTTTACTATTTTGGGGAAGATGACAAGTATACAGCTCCCTAGAATGATAGAAAAATCCTTCATCTTAGTGTGAAACACTGTAGCACACATTTACTAATGTGCTGAGAAGTTCCATCATAGTGTTACGCTCCTCTGATAACCCTCCCTGGCTTAGCTTACTTGAAAAGCATATTTAGTGCTTTTTCCACTAAGGCAGAGTACCTGTGTGTTTCATGAGAGTTACACAGGACTGAAACACAGAGCAAGTTCTCAATTTCACTGACACTCTTTATTCCATGTCTGGGAAAGACTGAGAACGGGTCCCAGACAAAACCAGCTTTACACCACAGCTTCCTGAGTAGCTCAACACTAGTTTCAGCCTAGTCAAGGAGAGAGTCTTAATTTCAAATTATGAGGAGAACAAATAGACCTTTAAAATGTTGGTTTGTTTTTTTCTTTCAAGTGCTGTGCTGAGTTCTTCTGAATGCACGCTTACCTGTTTTCTTCGTGTGCCTGACTGTTACCAAAACCAGCTCATCCCATGTAAGTATATTCAGACATTTGCTGCATGTACAAACCCACATATGATATATAAGCAAATTCATATTAATACAACTTTTCAAAAAAATTATTCTTAAAAGCTGCAAATATGTGCATCCAAGTTCTGTACGCTTGATTTTGAATAAATATGTGGCTATATTCCATGCCAAGTATCCTATTTTGAGGATTACAAACAAAAAGAAGAAAAACCTGGCACAGTTCTAGTAAATAAAGCAGCACCATCCTCCTCATTTGTATGTCTGCAGTTACAGATATGAAAGGCTAAATTCTCTGAAAGAATATGGAACTCAGAAATTTGCTTTTAAACTTCTCAACCATGTGTTGGTGGGCAGAGATAAGGGGAACATAAAGTAGGCAGAAAAAAATTGGGGTTTGTTTTTTCACCCTAAATTACTCTTGTATGGAGACTATGAATCTGGCAACAATTTCTTTAAATATTATGTTTTTTCAGTTAAGAGACTTTGCCAAGGACCAGAGCTTATACCTACAAATTCTTCTTTGATTTATTGATATGGCATGCTACTTAGTGCAAGTATTCATACCACTCTTTTAATTCTGCAATTCACTTTTACATTGGGTCCCATCTTGCTTCCAGGTAAACAAAGTGTAAAATTCTTATTGAGAAAGGATGAATAAGCAAAGCACAGCTAAATACAGAAATAGTCAATCTGGTCTGACAAGTAGAAAGAACGAGAAGAAGTGAGTTACTATAATACACACGGGGCACTCTTTGACCAAAACTAAATCCCAAATAGAATATGTAAACTTAAAATTGTATTAAGCAAGCTGGGATGTGATTGCAATGTAGATTAGTTAGAGCAGAACATTGATTGTTTGAACATAAGACAGATGTTTAAATTAAGCTACTTCACTTTTGTGGCAAGTGTACACATAGCCTGTTACCACAGTTTCACTGATGTGAAGTTATTCTTCAATAACTCATGTCCAATCCCCAAAGATTCCCTTCAAAGGAAGGAAAGCTGCTTAAAAGGAAAAAAAAAAAGCAAACCCACAAAAAAATCCCAGTATTATAAAAACTAGGCAGTCATGGGATAACAGGAAAAGTCCTCATCTGTATAGAGAACCAGTCAGACAGGAAATAAACAGTACAAGGTCAGTCTTCCCAGGAGAAGGACACTAAGCCTGCAGCCCCACGGCCATCTGCATTAAGCATATATTGTGTTCATTATACCCACTAATGAATCACAAGGGGACAGGGAAAGATTACAACTGTTAAAATGGCTGGTAGATTTCAATACCATTTAAACACAGTCTGGTATTTGTGGTGGGAAAAAACACCTCAACTTCATATGCATAATGATGGGCTTGGGATGATTCAGGAATAAAATACTGGATTGACAGTGGACTGTTCTTACAAAAGCATCAGCATAGTTAAAAAGCAGGAAGAGTGCTAAAAAACTATTACTGCAGAGAATACAACCAAACCCACCTTAAATCTAAGAAACTCAATTGCATCTTAGAAGTTGTAACTCCAGCCTTCTCTTCTTGGAAAAGGTTTAGCAAAACTAGAAAAGTTTCAAGGAAGGAGAACATAAGACAACCAAAGGTAGGACATAATTAAGTAGAAGAAAATCAGGTTGGAGAAATACTAGAAGGCATCAGATTAAAGCAGCATATTTCAGGCTCAAAACAAGTGAGAAGAAATAGCTCTTCATATCATAAAGCAACTTTCAAGATGTGTTTGTCATAGCCTTTCTTCTCTGATCTTCTCAGGCTGTTTCCCATTCACTCATGTTCCCTCCTCATCTTGAGAGAGTCACTTATGTGGATGCCCTACTAGAGTGAAAGGCATTAAAGAGAATATATGCCATCTTTCCCTGCAAACGAAATGCAGCCAACTTAGAGATGAGAATTAGCCAGGATGACCATGAAACCATTCACCCACACCTCCAAACCAGGCTCATCATACCTGCAGGCTTGCTTAGCTCTGGGGCACAGTGCAGGAAGAACTGGAAGAAATCGTCCCAGACAGACAGTCCTGCCCTAGCCAGCGAGAGATGTCCACCTCTCCCTGCCTTCAGCTCAAGTATGATTTGTAAAAATGGTCACACAGAGAAGCTGTTAATGTTAGGCACTCTGTTTTTCCAATTGTGTCAAAAGCATCTATGTCACTCAGTAAGTTTTTGAAAATTCTTTACATTACTAGAATTTAAATAAATTAAATTTGATCTTGCTTATTTTGAGGCTAGCAGCAACTAAGACAGCTAACATCAACACCCTCTCCTGACTGAGGGGTCCTCATTCATCCCCAAATCCAGTTCTGCTTTATCAGGCTTGCTGGTAATGAAGCTGCTCACCTGCAGGGGCACCTCCACTTGCCTGTCGAGACACCAGAGAAAGTGAAATGAATGACAGCCTCACCTAGTGCACACCAGGCCAGGATTTCTTAAACCCTGGCTTCTCCAAACTGATTACGTGCAGTCTTACAGGGAAAGAAGAGAATCCAACTAGGTAGCTGACTGTTCATTAATAAAATGCTATATACTTCAAATGCATGTTTAAGCTTACTCCACACCTGAGTCTGCCATTCATATCAATACTTAAACCATAAGTTTAAAAATAAACATTAAAACCCACTATAAACTTAAAAATTAAAAAAAAAAGAGCACATGGAAAGAGCATGGCCTGATTTTACACAGAAGCTGTGAAAAAAGAATAGCATATACTTGCAAGAATTCAGGAGCTGCTGTAAAGTCCAGAAAAAACAAACTGATAAGAAAGTGCTGTACTTTCAAAATCTGGATTTAAACCAGAACAATAACGTCAATGAAAGACTGTAGATGTCAGGCAGATAATTCTGCAGCCAAAAGAAAGACACCTCCCTTCCCTCCATCCCTAAATCCTCCTGAAAGACTTCAGCCAGACACAGTCTAATCCCAAAAGTGCTCAGACAGAAAATGAAGGAAAATTACTCATATGTAAGCTTTACAAAATACTAACAAACTGAGTTAAGCAACAGATCTGCCTGGCAGTTATTAGAGCAATTATCTGAGACAGTAGTGATACGGTGAAAAGATCACATCCTGCCCAAGACTCTGAACCAGCTGCAGTTTCTGCATCTGTTACACACAGACATCAAACTCTGAATAAAAGTAAAACATACCTAAAATTATTCACTGTGATCGCTATTAAAAAGCTACTCAGATATTAATCTCATCTATAATTACCACACATTCACAGTGCTTTCTTATTTTACAAAGCTGGCACTTTTCCTCAGTAACTGACCCATCCGAGACAATTTAGGGCATTTTAACTCAGAAGTGTATTGGCACAATATAAATAGACTAGCAACAGGTCTTCCTAAGATGTCACATTGCAGATGCTGTTAAAACCAACAGAAAATATTCCTGACTGGCTTAAAGCAACTGGCATCTCAAACTGGAAAAGGAAATTATCCCACTGCAATGCAGACACAATGAAGATGCGCACCCTTAAGGAACTAATTTCCATCAAATCCAAATGCATTTTCCATAATGCAAATGAAAATGCTTTTGCCCAACAGCATGCCAATACATGCACACAAAACCTGTATCTTCAGTGGCTCACTTCACAAAGTGGATGGTGCTTAGGTGGGGAAGGCAAATCATGAGAGAGAAAGGGAAAGTAAGGGATAGGCTGTTAGGAGAAGCTTGTTTAAATCCAGGATTTGAAGGAGGTATGATTTCATTATTTGAATAGTATTCCAAATATGCTTTTGATCACAACATAAGCTAAAAATGCCTAGGCTTTTTTGGCATAGGAGTATATAAATTTTTCTTCAGGATTACAGCAATCCCATTAGACTACCTATGCTCAGCACATCACACCCCAGCTAGCCCGTAGCCCCGGTATGCTCCATCTGGCTGGCATCCACACCAGATACTTCCATCCACCACTTCCCACAGACGTGCCCAAATCCCATCCCTAATCACAGACAGATTCCTCCCATGGCTGTGGCTTGGCTGAGATGCACCTCTAGGGTTTGGAGGACCAGCAGTGGGTGTGGGAGGGAGAGAGCCATGGAGGAGAAGGCTGGAAGACATGAGTGCTGGCTGGAAGAGAGAGTCTTCCCATTCATTCTAAGGACCTTTAATTTCATGTCACACATGGCAGGATCCCTGACAAAGGATCAAAAGTAAAACAGTGCAAGAGCAAGCCAGCAACCTACAGTCCTGCATCATATCATGAGCTACCTATGCATTTGATACTGCATCAGAAGTAAATCACTGAGGCTACCAAGACAACGTCTCCACAACTGGATGATGCAAGAATTCAAGCTGTTGTACTGTATCCATTAGGCCATCCAATGAGGATCCATTTATTGCAACAGGACCTCTTCCTCTTTCAACATACCCAAATAACTATTAGTAGTAATAAGATAGATTGCTTTTAACCTCAAAGTCCTGTGCAGCCTTAGTGCTTCATTTATCACACACCTCTCAAAAACGTGTCCTAAATTGACACTCATTTCATCATTTTTTTTTTGATAGCATTCTTGACCCTGGTATCAAACTACTGCACACCAACAGTATCCTTCCTGCTTCACTTCCAAGACCTGCAGATCTCCAACTGAACCTCAGGGTTTTCCAGAAAACAAGAAAAATACCTGTCTGGCCAAACCAGCACGACTTAGAATACAAAGCATCACTGTGTCATGCACAACCTGTCAAAGGAAGACAGAGAGAACATCCCAGTCATAGGGAATATTGCAACACTCATGCATTTGAAAGCTACGCAACAAATAAGCAAGGACTCCACACGTTTATTCTGACTCTTCCTAACTTTGGAACACCTGCCTTCACAAATCCAACAGTCTTCTGAATGGCAGCATGAGATAAACCAGATAGAGACAAAAGAAGTGGAAAAAGTTTAGAAAGAGACGAGTACACATAATTCAGTGACAGGTCACAGGAAGACATGGGGTATTTCAGGATTTCACTTTTCTCACAACTGCTATCAATGAACTGTAACAAACTATTCAGCTGCACCTGTTAACAGGGAGTGGCGTAGTCAAGTGAGAAGTAAATAAGCTATTCCTAAAGGGTTCACAAGTTACCAATGGTTTGCAAGAATATTTCTAGTATTGTACTTCAGAAACTATTCTGGAGATTTTTGGGATCAAAATAGCTGGATAGGAGGCAGGGAAGAAAATCAGCCCCTTGTTGTTATGAATTAAGGTCTTTCTGAAGTGCAGCTCTACACCTTCTACTTCTGGCTGGATCATTTTTGAGGAAGTCACATATTTCATTCCTGAATAAACAAAAGGAACTACAAGTATTTATTCCAAATTTTTATTTGCCCAAAGCAATTACAATCTTTGACAAATGGCTTCCCAGATCAATCTTGCCAATAAAATATAGCACCTCATTCGTGGTTTTAAATAAAATACTTCCACTAGGGACATGTTGTAGTGATATACCTCTAAAAAAAGATATTATGAGTTCTCTGCAAGTTCATCCAAAGTCCTGTTGAGGGAAAAAGAGGAATTGCTCATCTGAAACTAATGAGAATAAATATAGTTGTCAGTAAAATTAATTCAAGAACCTGAAAGTGCTTTACAAATGTTCATTGGTACACCACCTATCCGAACCAATAAGCATTGTCCATCCTGTAATACAGATTTAGTGAATAAGGGGCAGTAAGGTCTTTTTTTTTTTACATTACAAAATGACTCACTGGCAAAATCAAACAGAGGTGAAGCTGAAGACACATGGAGAAATGCAGCTTGAGGCTCAATTGCTCATTACCACACCCTACAAGCACCTGATTTATTAAGGTATCATTCATCTCATCTAGTCCAACAACATCGTAAGTTTGATAATCCAAACTCCAGAACATGCCACCTGTGACAGGGCAAGACGCTGAACCTGGTGCTGGACCTACAACAGCCAACAGAGGAGCCCCGTTGGTGCAGACAACTTCTCACAATTTCTGTTCCCCAAAAAAGGAAAGACCTCTGTGAAAAAATCTTGAAGGAAAGCACCTGCATGATCAGGAGGTTATCACTTTATTTTTACCAATCATTTACTGGCTATTTCATTCCTAGTGTTCAAAGCCAGTCTCCTATATGAGGTTGGTAGCACTGTCTGGGTAAATATTAAGGAGCAGGTGAAAGTGAAAACTTTCCAACTGAATACTATCACAAAGCCCCTTTTTAATTTTATTAGGTTCTTTTCAAACAAAAGAACAGGGAGAAATGCAGTGACATTACTACTGCTGCTACACAATTCCCATTTACCCAATTCCCATTTGCAGACTAATAGGTCCTCACGGACAAACAGGCATACATCATCTATCTACATACCAGGCATCTGAATAATTTATGTAGGCCACCCAACTGTAGGTTTTGCTACATGCAGTGTATTTAACTATTTTTTAGTATTTTCTGCTCAGAAATTATTATGAAGTTCTGAATGAGAGTCATTACACCATGTCTTGTGGTCTGCAATGCAACTGCAGATCTCACATGTAATCGCACATCTCCACAAACACTTTGTTTTCCGCCTATCTAGAGAATGAAGATTACACAATACTTGGAACTTGAGCCTGCCAAAATAAGTTGTTATAAAACTAGCTGCGCAGCCTGACACATCACCTTGAAAGAAAGTAAATAACATTCTTCTCAGAATAAACCATAGACTCAAACAGTCCTACCAGGCGATGTGATCCATGCCTAACCAATGCTGCGTAAGAGTTAAGACATGGTTATGTTCCTCTGTCTTTGGACAGAGGTGAGACTTACTGATCTTCCCAATTACTCCTTTAACATTGGTAGGACATGCTAAGTTCATTTAAACAATTCATGGGGCAAAGATTCACTGATCCACCTACCAACAAGCTACTTTCTAACCCTCTCAGTGTTTTCCCTGTGAACAAAAGGTATTCTGTAGCAGACAACATGTCCTTTTGGTCATGTGCATTGCAGAAATATCAAGCAGAAACCCAAACAATCACTTTACATATAATTATAAAAATATGAAGATATTGGTTATGCATTTTTAAAAAAACAGAGCACTGTCTACAGCCTATGCTGTAATGCACACAACACCCCAGGGCACGATAAGCCCTTTATTAATGCTTGCAATAAAAGAACACTGCAGAACAATTATAAGCCGTAGCCATGGATTTCCACAATCAGAGCTCTATCAGCAGCCAGTGTGTACTCACGAGGTGTTGAGACCTCAGGGGAAGCTGATGTTTGCAGCAAACTAGTGGAAATATTTCCAGTGGAGTTTTCAGGTGATGTCAACAACAGAAAGGATGACTTTGAGCCAGATTTCCATTTCTCATCAGACGCGGCCTTAAAAGTTGGAACAAGAGCGTTAAGACTCCTCATTTTCACCCCCAAACCTGCAATTGAACCCCTACGTCGACACAGGCTCCTGTACCGACGCAGCATCCCGGAGGGTCCGTGTCTGCCCAACGTGGGGGTCCCTCCCCGGTCTGGAATAAGGGAACACTTTCACTACTCAGGTGTGGAGCACTGGCTTCGCCACGGTCGTCGTCGTCGTCGTCCCCGTCCCCGTCCATCAGCCCCGCCACAGCCCGGCCACCTCCGCC
>VZTH01009689.1:106747-155498 GCA_013397815.1 Aleadryas rufinucha
CGGGCAGCGCCCATCGGCCCGGGCCGCCTCCCGCCCCGCCGGCGAGCGGCCGAGCCAGGACGGACCCACGAGCCTCACTGGCAAGCGGCCAGGAACGGAGGGCTCTGGCCGGAGCCAGGCTCCACGCGGGCTGGACGCTCTCCTGGACCGAAGCTCCTTTGCAACTTAATTATGGAAACTCGTAACAATTTGCGTAGGAGCAGAAGCGCTACAAAGCTACAGAATCACAGGGTGGGTCAGGTTGTAAGGGACCACAGTGGGTCACCTGGTCCAACCTCCCTGGTTAACCAGGGTCGTCCTAGAGCACATGGAGCAGGACTGCATCCAGACAGCTCTTGAATATCTCCTGTGAGGTAACTTCCACAGCCTCTCTGGGCAATCTGTTTCAGTGCATGGTCATCTGCACAGTAAATAAGTTCTTCCTCATGTTCAGGTGGAACTTCCCATGCGTCAGTTTCTGCCCATTGCCTCGTGTTGGAGTGGTTGAAACCATCGAGAAGAGCCCGATCCATCCTCTTGGTACCCTCCCTTTAGATATTTATACACAGTAATGAGGTCTCCTCTCAGTCACATCTTCAGCAACCAGACTCAGCTCCCTCAGCCTTTCCTCGTAAGAGAGATGTTTCAGTCTCCCAATCACCCTCGTCCTCCGCTGGACCCACAGCAGCTACATCTTCCTCTTGTACTGAGGAGCCCAGAATTGGACACAATAAAATTTCCCCAGTTTTGGGGAGGCTAGATGCTCTTCCCTCCAGCAGGGAGCCAGTCAGCGGGCTTTGAAGTCTGAGCTGAAGGTCAGAGAGGCATGCCTTGAAAGCTGACGGTGCCTGCTTACTGCCTCACCCACCCCTCCAGCTATCCTGGGACCTACTGCTCACCCAAGTCATGTGCTTGTGTGGGCAATTACGGGTGAATGTCAGTAATTCACAAACTGGTAGGGAGGCAAGTTAGACAGGATCATCTGTAGACACCAGTAGAGGAGAAAGGAGTTTGTATGAGTAGGCTGAGTAAAATGATAAAAGAAGGACTGGAAGAAGAAGGAGAAAACAGAAAACAAGCAGCTGTTCCCCATACAATGCCTGATCTCACAGGCATGTCACTTTCAAAGGCTGCTTCTCTGGCTTGAAGGCATTCTCAGAATGCCCTAAATGAACTGATGCCCTAAACAAACTAAACATTGAAGTATCACAGGCACTTCCTAGTTATGTCATGAATATATTCTTTTGAATGTTTTTTCAGATTATTCTATTTACGCCTTTTTCACTAAACAATTACTGTGGTAGTCATCGTTCTGTGGCAATAGTCATACCATAGGTTCACATCAAAACATTGGGTGCTCCCCAGGAAAGACTGACTGGATTTATTGTTCTGATGCCTTCCTTATCTCAGCAAGGCTTTGTCAAAACTACAGCATTAATCTGAAGTCTGGTGTCATTACTGAAGTTAAAGTGTAGTTGCTAAAACACATAAAAACACATTGTGATTCTTCACACTACAGTTTTGTTTGCCCACTTCCATATTCAGGATAGGCTTACTTCATGTGAATTTTATTTAATTTGATATTGTGCAAAATTTTAACGTAGGAATAGAAGTATTTGTGTGAGTAACAGTTAATCTGTATGTTAAATAAGTTCCATATATGTAAAAGTTTGCAGAACTATTTTGGTTATGTTTGATGATTATGATTGAGAAACAAGATGTTAGCATGTTGTAGAAACAGGCTTTCTTGGCACTGATCAGTGTATTTTATGGAAATGTTCAGTCTTTAACAGGAACAGGATGAGACCCTATCATGATCCAGCAAACCTAGATGCAGATAGCCTCCTTGATTGCAGGGATGTCAGTGGGACCATTCCCTGTGCTTAATTAACATTAAACTTTTCTAATCCAGACAGTCGACTTTGTATTCTTCTGGATTTTTTTTCTAATGGGAAGAGAAGTGAATGAAACAGAAAGTATATCATGTCTATGAACTACAGCTCTCCATGGACACAGTCACATCTAACACTGTACATGTCATATATGCAAAGAATCAACCTCTTATTTACCTGACCTTACTACAAGTCCTATGACTGAAGGCTGAGTGCTGTTTCATTATGTGCACCCAGCTTCAAAGTCAAGTGACCTGACAAAAAGAAAAGAAGAAAAAGGCCCAGTGCAGAGGGGACTGAAAACAACCTGGTGGCAAAAGGACAGAGAAGGAGTAAGTCCTGAGGCTTACGTAGAGTCCGTGGTAGATTATATTGCCAAGGGGTTGGCAGAAGTGCTTCAGCCCTACTCTAAAAACCTATCTGGCAATGGGCCTGGAGTCTACGTGGCTTTGAACCTGAAGCTGTGGTCAAGTAAGAGGTCACTGATGTCAGCTTCGGGAAGGTTGTGGGAAGAGCTGCATTGTAACCAGTCCTATTTTTTGAGTTTCTACACCCTGATTTAGTATTTTAATATATCCAAATTATTCTCTCTCTCTCTGGTCATGTTTCATAGCTTTTTGTATAGAAGAAACCTAATACAGACAGATTTCAGGGCAAGACCCAGTATCCAAAGCTGACCTTGAAAACTAACAGCCCTTTGTGCACATAAATGGTCAGCTGGTGTGTGAGACAGATGGTCCTTCATTACACACCTGGAAACTCTCTTCCTCTTTCCAGCAGTTTTCAGCAGGCTAATGCCTGCCAGGGCTGTCCCAAGCCACAACACTGAAAACGTGACTGGTAAAAAAGTCCTGCTCCAAACCTAAGTCTTAATTCCTTTTACAGGACTTAACTTTGAAATGTTTCCCATAATCTTTTAGTACATTGTTAATCTGTTCAAGCAAAACTTCCAAGCAGGTTAAGTTGAGAATAAAGGCAGGCATTTCAATAAATTTGTATATTAATAGAAAAGGGGGATTTCTCCCACCTCTGAGCAGACCTGTTACCTCCATTATCTCCAGTGGGTTAGTGCAGCCTGGAAGGCCTGGTGATAAGAAGATCGTCCTGCAGCACCGACGTGGGAAAAATAATCAGCGGCAGGAAAAAAGTGGAGACTCCAAACAGAAATCTAATCATTATACTGAATGCAAGGAGAGAGAACGGGACAGGAAGAAGTAGTAAGAGAGAAACAGAAACAGAGGAAAATTTGGTATTGGAGAATCAGGAATTCAGCTGCCAGTCACCACAGTGGGCAGCATGGGATGACAGCCAGGGGCTAACACACACACTCTGGAGCTTAGACTGGTAAAAGACACACTGGTCCTGCCCAGGTCCCACAGTCTCCCACATGCTGAAGGTGTGTAGGGGTGATGCAGGAGAGTCCCGAGTCTGTCTTTGGGCTTTGTGCCAAATGAGGTTGCAGGACATGACAGAAGAGGAGGCTCAGGGGAGACCTTAACACTCTCTTCAACTACCTGAAAGGAGGTTGTAGCCAGATAGGGGTCAGACTCTTCTCACAGGCAACCAGTGTCAGGACGAGACGACATAATCTTAAGCTGCCTCAGGGGAAATTTAGGTTGTACATTAGGCAGAAATTCTTCACAGAGAGAGTGATTAGACATTGGAATGGACTGCCCAGGGAGGTGGTGGAGTCACCGTCCCTGGAAGTGTTTAAGGAAAGCCTGGACGTGATAGTGCCACGGTGTAGTTGACGTGGTGGTGTTCAGTCATAGGTTGGACTTGATGATCTCAGAGGTCTTTTCCAACCTAATTGATTCAGTGACTCTTAAGGATTCTGAGCAGGGCTGCTTGTAACAGAAACGCCAGGTGCCATCTCGGTGCCGCAGCATGGCACTCCGCTCGCCCACCGCGGCGCCCCGCACGCCAGAGGCAGCGCCTCCAGTGTGCACCGCTCCCACGGGTGTCTCTCGGGATACCAGGGCCGGGGCGGGCGGTGGCAGGCCCCGGACCCGCCGGTGAGCCCGCAGCGCCTGGCTGTGCCCGCCGGCGCTAGGGTGCCAGCGGCGGGGCCGGGCTTGGGAGCGGGAGCGGGCCCGGGCGAGCGCGGAGGCCNCGGGGGCAGGGGTAAGGCCGGGACGGTGGCGGGGGACACGGGGCCGCCGCCAGGAGGTGAGGTTTGGCGGCCCGCGGATGTGGGTCAGGGAGGAGGCGAGGCTCCCCGCGGGGTTTGGGGCACGAGGGGAGCCTGGGACAGCGGTGCGGGGTAGACGAGGCGTCCAGAGGGAGGGCAGGGCCAGTTGAGGACGGGAGTGGGCGCTGAGAGGCCGGGAGCGAGCGGGGATGCTGCGGAGGTGGCCATGGGAAGGGCTGGGACGGGGACACGGTACTCGGTGGGTCAGAGGGTGCAGGGACCTCTGAGGCAGGAGCAGAGCAAGGGCTGACAGGTAACTGGAAGCGTTGGGAAAGAGGAAGGAGGCAAAGGGAGTGCAGGCAAAGTGTGTGTGTGTAATCTCTCATCAGTATTCTTCATGTCTGGGGTGAGAGTTACTAGTTATTAGAGGCCACAGCCTGATGATGTGACCCGAGTGTGCCAAAGAGGTGGGGGGTTGGGTGTCACGCTATAAAAGGCAGCGGCCACACGCAGCTCTGTGTCCGGGGCTGCTCCGCAGCTGCGAGTGTCAGTCCCACAGTGGCGGGCTCTGCTAAATGTCCGTCTGTGCCTGTGAGGACCCGCGTTACTCACTGCATGTCCGTGTCAATATGGATGGTGATGCTAAGAAGGACGGGCTTACCAGGAAAAGCAGTCTCATTCAGTAGAAAAAGGAAATGCCAGCTCAGAGCCTGTTGCGTTCATTCAGAGCCTGAATTCATTCTTCTGAGACATATTTCACAAAAGGGCTTGGAGAACTCTCAGTTTAGCAGGATAAAAAAAGAAGGTTTTTTTTATAAGAGCATAATAAAAGGCCACATGTCTTAAATCTACTTCTATATTAGTATGTGGAACCCTTCTCCTTAAAGGCCCAGTCCTACAGGCTGCTATGGGAGGTGCTGCATTGGCTAATGTAATTTTGGGGAGGGGAAGAAGGTCAGTGCTTTGAGTATAAGCCTTCATGGTTAAAAGCCATAGGAATGTTAGTCTGTAAGAGCTGTAACTGAGACTAAATAAAGTCTCACTTGAACCTGCTAAAGAACTGACTTCATTTTGATGCAAAGAGAATAAATTTTAATGAATTTCTTTAATGCTACACTAAGTTAATATTTTCTGTAGAGAAGTAATCCATATTCTGTCTTCAGACGAATTTATTTGGATATTTTTGAATAGGAACTTGTTAGACTGCTAAAAATTTGCAATTGCTTCCTTATAGTAACACCAGAATATTGTACTTAACAGAAAAAAAACCCTTTACATCATGAATAGCAGGAGAAGATAGTCCATGCAGGGACTGTTCTGCACAGGATTAAAACAAAATCCTTCTTAACTGTGCAGATTCTCTGGTTTTCTGTTTCATTTTGAATTCTCTGGAGAAAGAGGCATACAGCATCTGAAATGGAGTGGGTTGGGATTCAGGTCTGTGTTTTGTGTGACACTGGGCTGCAGGGCAAGGGTCTTTCCCCTTTTTTTTTGTTCTTTCTTCCTGGCTCTGTACAGCAAGTAGTCCAAAATTCAGTGTCACAGCCTTCACTTTTCTACAAAGAAAGAATGAAAAGGGCAGTGTAAGAAGAACAACTTCAGTGCATGGCTGGTGACAGTGAAGAGAGAAGCCAGGCTTAAAAGTAAAAACATTTCTTCTTGTAAGCATGCGGAAGATTTCAGAACTTCTTACTGATCATCTCTCACCCCATTCTGGGTTCGTGTCTCCAGCTAAAGTGCTGAAACTATGGCTCTTGTCCTTAGTTTACACATAGGGTCATATTCAGAGACCTGAAAACACTAAAATTTACATAAAGCCTAGTCGTATTTTTTTATACATGCAATTAAAAAGTGTTTAGAAGCAGGGAAGCCCTCTGCAAAGTGTCCAAGGAAGTGGCTTTAAGACGTACCATTGCAGAGTGCTGCACTTGTGGCGGCGTGGAACCAGGTCTTCTGGTTCTGCATCTTTTCTGTAGCCACCAGAATTTCCTTCCACCAGGCATTTCTGCAATGTCTATAAACCCACAGTAGCTGAACAGCCTTATTCATTGCATACAAGCTTTTTCTGTTAACTCTTTAGTGTCAGGCCATCTGTTAGAGTTAAAGATGTTCATTATATGTGTTTTGTAAGGGCATTGTCTTGACAGCAATCCAAAGTGCTGGAAACACCACAGTCACAGTAGTACTGGAAATGCTACAAGATTAATGGATTTGAAGGTAAGAGTAGAAAGTTTGGGACTGCTATCTCTCCTTTACACAGAAATGGTTAAAACTTAATATAACTGCATTAGTGGGGAAAAAAAATCATTATTAGCTGTATTAGTTCAAAACTAGACTCCGAGGCTTGTTACCTTGCAGATGGTAACATGAGCACAATAATTCCTTTTGGCTTTATGTTACTTGAACAGATGAGCTATGATACTTTATTTGGATGTTTGAAAGCTGGTGGGATGTACAGAACATGGCATCCCCATCCCATCCACCTGCGAAGCACTGATAGTCACCTGCTTTGATAATTAATTGCAATTGATCTGGAATTCAGGATGGGCTTCAAAAACTGTTTCAGTTATCCATATATATCTAATAGCGTAAAGGAGATATTAAAGTATTCGTTGTATACTGTGCATCCTGGTGAGACAGGTTGGGACTGCTACGTGCAGTTCTCAACTCCTCAGAGCTGTGCTCTTCTGCATGTTGCAATGCATGCAAAACACACTCCGTAAGCAAGGAGACAACTGTAGTTAACAGAAGTTTTGTAAGGAATTGAGTGCTTCTCTAAGGGAAAGTGCTTTTAGGTTTGTTGAGTTAAATTGTGAATACTTCAAAGGATATAGGCTCTAACCAGCATGGCTTCTGTTCTTTATGGCTGCTTAGAAAAGTTGGAATATGAAGGGCTGTTGATATGCATTAGAGACTGGCATTTTACGACATTTACTTTTTGCAGAAGTGAATGAAGCAGAAATGTGTTGCATCTCACAATAGGGTAAATTATCTTTCCCGTTATAGAACGGAGAAGAGTTTAGTGTTTCTCTTGGGCATATTATGATCTTGCTCAGTAACCTAGTCTGGGAAGTTGCAGTGATACATCTACTGGCATTTCTGTGGCAAATTAAAAAAGGAGTTGTCATGTACTCCTGCGAAGGAATGTGGGCAGGCAATGCATCGTCCAATTCCTTTACATATAAGGTAATCTCTTAACTCTCTCTGCGAGGGAACTGCTATAGAAGCCTTGCTATCTCATCAGGTTTGGATGATACTCTTACATTTCCCTGTCTTTGAACTGGCAGGATTTCAAAAGCTAAATAACAGTCTTACTAGCAGAGGAGCTGGTCTTCATTATTCTCATTGCTGATTCTGTTTGCAGTTGCAACTGTATTTTTTTTTAGTATGGCTTTAATAGAAAGCAATTTCTTGCTATTAAGCATTACAGTCAGTAAAAATCTAACAGCCTGGAATAATTTAATACAACAATATAAAACCCCTAAGTTATTTAAAATACTTCTTCAGATATATGTGGGTTTTTAGCTTGGGTCTTAAAGAAAAGGAAGGTAGGTAGGTAGCCTGTACTCAGGTTGTCTCATCAATGGTCAGAACCTTGAAAACTGCTGTCCACCTTCAACCAAATTTGAACGAAAGACGTCTCAAACTTTATTAAGTTCCTACAAGTTTGAGGAAAACTGGCATTCAGAAGAGAGGAGAAAGCTAAATGAAGTGTCCTCAGAGGAGCAGGTGAGCAGCTTTCTGTGTTCTCTGTGGCAGCAGCCAGCAGACGGGTGTAAACGGTATAGCCAACTGAAATGTGCTGAGCTCCAGAGCAGCCACAGCATGTCATATCTGTTATTTGGAGAAGATGTCATAAGACATACAGGAGGAAGTTGGTGTTATTGTGGTGGGAAGAGGAAGGGGACACAAAGTACAAATCCATGGTAGATGAGACTTTGTAAGTTCAGTTGCATACAGAGCAAATGGGAGGCTTTTTTTTTTGAAATATGGAATAGAACCTCAACCTGAAGACTTCTTTATATGCTTTTATAAAGTCTTTATAAAGCTTTGAATAAATTATTTCCCCTTCTGATGGCTAAAAATCCAAGTGAGATGGAGGATACACCATTAAATCTTGCATGTTTGGTTTCGTTAATTGACAAAACTATACCCCCAAAACATACAATATTGTTCCATCATCTTAGAGCAGATGTTTTCTGTTGGTGTGAAGTGTTGTACGGCACATGTTTTTCCCAGCCACAGGAGGTACTACCCCTGTTCAAGTTGATGGGAAGAGTAGAGCAGCACGTTGACCTCAGTTTCTAACTTCCTAAATTTGTTGTATGTGGATCAGCAGAAGTGGCCATTGCTGTGTTTGAAGGATGAGATTCTTACAGTTACCTATCCCTGTTCTGCCTGAAGGCATTTCCCCTGTGCACTACTCCTGCCTGGCAGCGTTCATGTGTGATAATTGACAAGACCACAGTAAGTGGTAATACCTGCCAAGGCCTTTCAATTGTATTTGAAATGGACAGTATCTCGCCAATAGTGAGTTGAAAGCTCCTGTCAGTCACTGGTGACACGGGCCTACGCCGAGTGGCACAACCTCCTACAAGCCAGTAGGTGGTGCCAGGAGATGTTTCATGCTAACACTGCAATACCTTCAGTTTGAGAAGCCCTACTTCTCTGTCTCTCAAATTCGGGAGGCACAAACAGACCTGGACGAGGTTCTGTACCCTCCTGGCGGACATACCCTGCTCTTGTGTTTCTGAAAGCCGTGAGTGAGACTTGAGGGACACAAGAAGACGGAAGATATGGTCACCACCCCTGGGTGCAAAACGTGCTCCTAGGCAAAGGATTTCTTTAAGCTTTCCATCTTTTTTTGCTGATAAGGCTACGTAATAAATTGACAGGTTCAAATTGTTGCTGAGGTTTCTTGGTTTGGATTTTCATATTTTGGGAGTAAAGTGTAATGTATGCAGGGCATATTCAAGAATGATGCATGTGAATAAATACGTGCCAGTTTCCTGCAATTCAAAACTTACCCAGCAGAAAAAAGGAAAGAAATGCAATTATGTTGTGCTATGAAGTGTAATCTGAATAGTCTGTAGTGCAATGGATGGGAGAAGGTCTACCAAACCTCACTAGATAGTATGTTTAGCCTGCTGTGTGATCAGTATTTTAAACCTGACCTCTGTGTACTTTTGAGTTGTACTCTGGATTTAGCACTGACAACTCATTTTTTTGCATTGCTTATGTTTGACACTGCAGAAAGAGTTTCACAGAGGTGTTTGAAAACTTTTTACGTATAAGGCCAGTGCCATTTCACCTCAGCACCAAAGGACATTTCAAAGTTATAGGCCAAGTAAATGGAGCAATTTAGACTGCTGTAGGTGTTTTGATTAGAGCTACCTGAAGCTAAAGTTGGTGTGCCTACAGGAATGGATAGCTATACATTCATGTCCTTAGAGATATAACAGCGTAGTCTACTGCTGGAACTACTTGATGCTGATATAACTTGCATCAGCACCAGGAAAAGTGGTACCAGTTTCAAACTGGGGTAGGTAACACAATGAAACTCCTGTGTTCCCAGGCCTTTGTTTTGCAAATAGGCAGATGATAGGCTGTAATCTTATTTATTGGGTAACAAACCTTTATAGACCGTTACACAAATTACTGAGCAGCAGGTAAAATCCTAAGCACCTTAGAAAAGAACTCGTCATGAGCTCAGTATTGTAAGTTCCAACATAGAAGAATTGTATGCCTGCTGAGTTGAACTCTTCCTGTAGCTCCTTGCATTTGTGATTTTATTTATTTATTTATTTATTTATTGGGTGATTGATTTTAGAGAAAGGAAGATCATGCAGAGGTACTTAACAGAGTCTTACTCTGTTCTTCCAGCAGTATGATGTAGCTATCAGCTGAAAAGGGTATTTGTTATCAGATGATACTCTTTTAAAGAAGAATATATATGGCATAGTGTTAATTAGAGTAAAATTAGGTATTTTAGGATGTCTCTGTGTGATAACAGATTTTTCACATATAAACAGAGCAGTCAAGGCTTCTCCAGTTGCTGTCTTAGAGGTGAGAAGTAGATTTTCTGATAGTATAGCCTAAGGGGCAAATAATTCAAGTTAAAATGTCTGTAGCACTGCTCTCTAAGCTTAAACATTGGTAAGATTTGCATAAATTCGAATAAAAATTTCATGAAAATAAATATCAAATGCATGTTATTGACAGTTACTAATTATATTGCCATAGTATATTCCTTTTCTTCTTGTGTGGTTTTATTCAGTTTTGGATTTCAATGATCCCTTCAGTACTGAAGTTAAGCCAAGAATCCTGCTCATGGGATTGAGAAGAAGTGGAAAGTCTTCCATTCAGAAAGTTGTCTTTCACAAAATGTCGCCGAATGAGACTCTCTTCTTGGAGAGCACTAACAAGATCTGCAGAGAGGATGTTTCCAACAGCTCCTTTGTCAACTTTCAGATATGGGATTTTCCTGGGCAAATTGACTTCTTTGACCCTACGTTTGATTATGAGATGATTTTCAGAGGCACTGGAGCACTGATATTTGTTATTGATTCTCAGGTAAAAAAAGGGGCTTTAAGCTACTCTTTTCTTCCTTCAGCAATAGACAAATGGGTTGGAAAACATAGCTTTTTTCAAAGCAAATAAATAATCTACATCACAAACACATTAAAAGAAGTCATTAAAACTTGAAGAGCTGCTTGGCTATTTTTAATCTCTCTCTACAGTATGTTCGGAAGTTAATTAATTTGTTTTAACATCTCAGGGTTCTTGCTCAGATTCCTAAGTGCTGACAGCATGGGATTGGTGCACATGCTGGATGTAGGCTCAGGCTTCTACTTATAAAACATTAAAAAATTAAGCTGTTGTTGAGTTGTCGTGTTATCTAAAAATAAGTATCATAAAATTTAATATATATATTTTTAAATACTTTCATAACTTGTAGGTCTGCTTTTCCCTTTATTAGGATGATTATATGGAAGCATTAGCTCGGCTGCATCTTACTGTGACCAGAGCCTACAAAGTGAATCCAGATATCAACTTTGAAATCTTTATCCATAAAGTGGATGGTTTATCTGATGATCACAAGATTGAAACACAGAGGGATATTCACCAGAGGGCAAATGATGACCTTGCAGATGCTGGATTGGAGAAGATTCACCTCAGGTGAGAAAAGCTGCTGTGCAGATAATGCTAAAGAGGAGAGCAGCTTATTTGACAAGTTACCATTTTCTGTTCTCTTGAAGTAGTAGACAACATGCTTTTGATATATGAGGGAAAGGGATAATCAGAGATGCTACATTTGACCTGAGCCAAAGTATCTTATTTCTGATTGCTGTCTTGGAGGGAAATACGGAGAGCTGCTTAATAACAGATGACAAACATGCCAGAGTCCTATCAGTTTTTGCTGCAGTTGCTGTCTTGAAATAAGTTGGCTTGGACAGTGACAGCAACCAGTAGAGTTCCAGGCAGTGGAGTGTATCTGCCACTACATGAATTTTGCCTTCTTTGAAAGCTGTCTGGCACACGGTCCCCTCCCAGTTGCTCATCCTCACTGCTGCAGCCTGCTTGGAGCCACTTGGGAAGACCCGTGCTGTATCTTTGCCTTGTGTCTTCTGGTGAAATGGATTACTGTAGCAAATAGTGACAAATAGTGGACTTCTGCAGACTGGGAACCAGAGGACATCAAGTTGTCATGGCTTTCTTAGCACTTTAAAGCCAAATACAAATATATTAAAAAGAGAGGCCTGCTCCATGAACGTGCCAGCTCTTTAGAGCTCTTAACTACCCAACTGCATAACTGCACTGATAAATGGGTCCACAACTTTCAAAAGGTAGATCACAACAGACATAGTCAGTAATACTCCTCTCCTGCAATTTGATAAATATTTTTGTAAGAATACCAGCATGGGAGTTGCATTAAAAAGTTCTACGTCAAGGTCTAGTTTTCAGTGTCTAGATTGGAGTTTTTTTAAATAGAGAGATGAAATCCTGTGCTTCAATCATTTCATGACTTTTGATCCCAGGGGGTGATTGCATTAGTGTAGGCACTTACTGTTTGACAATATTTTATTTCACTCATATTATGAAAGGTACATCATGTTCACAGTATGTGGCTAAAAGGAAAATGTGGTGACGTTTTTTTCCAGCTTTTATCTGACAAGCATATATGATCATTCTATATTTGAAGCATTTAGCAAAGTGGTACAGAAACTGATTCCACAGCTCCCAACACTGGAAAACCTGCTTAACATCTTTATTTCAGTAAGTACTTACCATATCCTTTGTTGGTAGATCTGGCTATGTCCAACATGCATGTTCAGATACTCTGTTCACTGCCTTCTTAGAGATCATGAGCAATGTGAACTCTCAGAGAAATTATCAGAACTTAGTTGAAATGCATCTCCATGCAGCTTGGCCCCACCTCCCTGTCTATTAAACAGCATTGGTGAGCTGCTGAGATACTCATTGTATTTCCTGAGTCACATAAAGGGGGTTAGCAGCCATCACTTTTCTGCTTGTAACATCCGTCTGAATGCTGCAAAAGTCTGCTGCATGCATTTGTTTAAGTTGTACTTAAAACTTGTATGAATAAATACTTAAAAGAACATCATCTAGTCCAACCTCATTTGTGGAGCTGTCTGTAGTGCTTCCCAGAATTAATTGTACTTTGTATCAGAAGTTTACTGAGCTTAAGAAAATCTTCTTAAGTTATGAACTTTTTAGATGTAGAGTCTACCACAACGTTCACCGCTTCCGTAGTTACTCTGAAGGCCAGTTAGGGAGCTTTGTGTATCTAGTGGTTTGTTACCACTATGGAAGAGATTGCTTGCTCCACTCTTCTTGTATGCCTGATCCCTTCCTTTCTTTTGTACTGGTTCTGACACTCACCTGTTCCCTCATGGGGTTTCTATGACATGCACTTATGCACTGTTTAATTTAGTTAAAAGCAGATGGTGGAGGAGTCCAACATGCTCTTGCTGTGACACAAGGTAAGAGATGGAAACATGGGGCAATGAGTGAAGGGGAGCACAGTGAGTAGGTTGTGAAAAGGGGAAATTCTCTATTTTATGGTCATTAAATCAGGTCATAGTGGCTCCAAAAACTGCATCCTTTCTCAGTATTCTAATTTTGCCCTTGGCATCTAGCACTAATTTCTGAAGCTTCAATTTCCAAGCAAGGTATTTTGTTGTGTCTTTTTGTGATTTTGACATAAGAAATTATTTAATATCATTCAACAGCCTATAAGATAAAATTAGACTTCATGGTTTCTCAGTGTGAAAATGGAGAGAAAGAAAAGTTGGATGTGAAAGGGAAAGCTAGGAATAGAGGAAGGTTGTTCCAAAACCTATTCTCTTACTATTAAGCAGCATATTTATTTTGTTTCATAATGAATGGCTTGCTACAAAGATCTGTTTCTTCCAAAACAGCTAGACTGTATACCAGTTATTATGTGGTCTCAAAACTCCACGACAGAAAAGTAATGAAGAAATAATGACAACAATTGTAGACCAGTTAGGTAGTGGTTTTGGCACACAGTCTTAGAGAGAAAGCTGTCTGAATAATAGTCTTCCTTGTGCCAGAGTCACTCCAGTCACTCATTGTGAGTCAGATCTCTGTATGGTGTCTCCTCACTGTTTAGACTTGGTGAAGGGTTTGTACAGAATCTCCACATGAACTGAGCACAAGCAGCTTCCTGAATGATTGATGACAGCTGCTTGTGTGTCTGGAACACCCGGCCCCAGTCATACCTAGAATATCAGGTATAATTTGTAAGGAAGAACAAGTATTTCAAATAAATGGGAAGTCCAGAAAAATGAGGATGGTGTGTTATTTCCCCTGTTCAGTATGGGAAAGAGTCTCAGACTCTTTCTTGGCTCCAGTTTCTTTGTGACTGAGGGCCATGTCTAGCTGCATCACTATGCCCTGAGCATGCTTGCTGTCTGTTTTTACAAGTATCTCCTGTCTGTAGACAGGCTCAGAATGACTATTTGCAACCACAGGAAGATTAAACATCATTCTCGTGCATACAATTAGCTAGCGGGTGCCTCTTTACCTTGGCAACTTAGTAACAACAGATTTTGGCATGGATTTTGGTCACGCCTTGCCTCAGGAAGCCACTGTGTTGGATATCAGGGTGTGGGTGTATTCGTGTTCTACTTTCAGTTTTGCAGCAGCATTCATGAGGAAGTGCTTTCATACATGCCATGGAGACTTCCAACACAAAAAGCTGATGATAACAGAAATAGATCTGCAATCACTCTTAAGTTCACAGCAGGTTTTTGCCTAAGTTTATAACTCCAGAGTGTGTGAGCATGTTTGAGGAACCATCAGTGTGATAATACTGCTTCTGCATTCTTTAATGTAACTACTTGTGAGTCATAAAATAACTGTTTGTTTGGCACTCAAAATCCATGTAAATCTTACCTAATACACTTACCAGCTTCATGTAGAAGGATGCCTGTTTCTTAATTACTGTGGCCTTATCGACCTAATCAAGTTGTGTGACATGGGAATGTGGACTTTCATTTGAGGGTTGTTTGGTTTGTTTTGAGGGATATTAAAATGTATGTATAAAAACAATTATTAAAGTAAAAATAAAATTATGTACAGATTTGATCATTTAATGATTTAAATTTTGTAATCTGTAAATTCAGATGTAGTGCTTAAAATTAATTTGTGAAATCTTCTGTTTGATGTAAGACCTGTTTAAATAACTGTCCAAAATCCATTCCTAACTGGATGTGACTGGCAATATCCTCTTAAGTTCTTTTGTGAATCACTTTTTAGTGCCAAATCCTGGCTTACTTTTCATACTTTAAAGACAGAAAAAGATAAGCCTGCTTACCTATCCTAGGCATTGGAGTAAATCTACCACTTTTACTGAACCCATTCTATTTAAGGAATAGAAACTGTCTTCTACATCATCACACCCCAAATTGTTGAGAAACATGGTTTGAATTTCAAGTATCTCATGGTTTTGACCTATCCAAAATAAAATCTCATATATTCATTGCAGATTTTCACAATGACTGTCTTTGTTCAGATTAACCATGGAATATTCTTATGTCGATTCAGAGTGCTTTTATAAAGCACATGTTGCATCTTCTCTGCAGACTGTAGGGTTGTGTCAGAGGGAACTCGTGCTTATTCAGACCCTGCTCTCATTTAATCAATGGCAGCCCTTCATTCAGTGAGGAACCTACCTGCTCTAGTAACAGAAACAGTTGATTTCTTATTGTAATTTTCCCTGAGCATTAATGATGTAATGTCTCTTTGAATAGGACTTTTTATCCACCTTTTCCTGGTTTTTTATGACTTGTTATTATTGTTTCTACAATTTCTGTTTGGGTTTTTTGGGGGCTAGGGGGGATGGAGCGGGAAGAGTGTTGAATAATTTCCACACAAAAATTCTGGGAAATCCTTTGATTTTTCAGTTACAGTTGTAATAAAAACCCTGGCAAATGAAATGTTTGAAGGCATGTGGGTATAATTAATGCTTACTACTCCTTGCAGTCCATCCTACAGTTTCACAGAGATTTCTGTCACCATACAAAGTTCTAAAGAAGCAAATATGTGCAGTTTCTCAGCAGGTCCTACCACCATGGATTAGTTGCAATTGAAAACAAGCTTAATTTAAGTGAAGAGACCAATTTCTGCCCTTACCAGCGTGGGTAACTGCTGGCATGGCAAATGTCTCAAGATGAAAACTTTCTGAACTGTCACTGCAGGTACAGGCAGGCTGCAGCACCTGGAGCTCTGAGATGAAAACATCACTTCTCATTGTTAAATGTTACTATATTGTCACTGACTTCTTAATAATTTAAAGTGCATCTTACCTGTACAACTGAAATTGTTGCTCTGTCTCTCTTTGTGTAATTGACTTCTCAAGAATAACACTGCAGGTCTCAAGTTCCAGCTTCTTCTTTCTGAAATTACTTGTATTTTCAAATACAATTTTGACAATGAATTACAGCTATGTACTTACATGATATTTCAAGTGAATCTTGTAATTAATCTTATTTGACAGCATCTGTTGAACTGTGTGAGGTGCTGTCAGAATTACTGTTTTAAAAGTAAAATTACAGAACTACTGTATGTGGCCAGAACAACCAGCATAAATATACATACATTTTTGTTCTTTGTGTTCAGAGAACATAGACTCAGAGAGCCCTGTAGGCTGAAAGTGACCTTTAGAGGTCAGCTGCTGCTCAAGAGTCAGGCCAGTTACAGCAAGTTGGTTATGGCTGGGTCCAGTTCAGCTTTGTGCATTTGGAAGGATAGAAACTCTACAAACTCTCAGGTCAGCATGCTCCCAATCCTTCACCACTCTTACGTTATTTTTTTTTTCTTGTATCAAGTCAGAATTCCAGCCTGTGCCTTTTGCCTTCTGTCCTTCAACATTGTAGCTCTGAGAAGAGTTTGGCTCTAGCTTCTCTGAACCCTTACATTAGGTATTTGTAGATAGCAATGAGCCTTCTCTTCTTCAGGTTGAACAAAGTCATTTCTCTGAGACTCTCCTTGTACATCCTGTGCTTCAGCCCATCTACCTAAGGTATCCACAGTGTATACTTTGTTTTGAGTATTTTTTTATTACTGACTTACTGAAATATGCCATTCAGAGAGTCTTTTCCATTATGAAATGCAAGAAATTCACCTCTGTACTCTGTTATTACTAATAGATGTTTGCAGCCTTAGCTCCATGTGCAGTGATGGAAGAATGACGCCTCTTTAAGAAGAAAATGCCCAAAATACTACTGGCCATTGTTCAATAGCATATATAGTGTTGGAAATTTTTCTGCCTACTTTAGGAAATATGGAAAGCAGGAGAGTCACTTTAGTCACTTAACTATGTGTTAAATAGTTGACTTAGAAAAGAAAGAAGAAAAAAAGGAAATGTTCTGTAACTACAAAAGAAGCTGAAACTATTAAAACTTGTTAGGGATTTTCAGCACGGTTTTTGGTGGTTAAAAAACTACTGTGGCAGCAGTCCCAAACCATGTTAGAAAGGGAATCCCTTATATGGAGACAATTCAGTTGGATGGAGAAAGTTGCTTGTCTTCCCATATAGGTAGATACTGAGGCCTATTTTATAGCTTGTGCTTTAGCAATACTGGGAAACTGCCCTTTCTTTTCATGCTGGGACAACTGCTCAGGTGTAATCCCTTGATGTCAGCCAGCAAGGCTACTGTTTTCAGTTAAGCTGTACACTTTTTTTTTTTCCAGGAAGCAGAGGCTTATGGCAGTTTACCTTATCTATGCAAAGAGTAAGAGCTAGCATTCCTGGCTAGCTTTTCAGAGCTGTGAATACGATACATCTCCAGTATGGAGGGAGTCTTAATCAGCTTGACAGGATGACAGGAACATAGCTGTCATCACTCCAGCAAGCCTTAGCATTTTAAACATGGCTTTAACCACCAGTGCTACATGAAACCTGAAGGCACCATCAAAACACTGGTCTTTCTCCTGTGATCCTAAAAGATGTTCTACAGAACCAGACAGTAGATCAGCTACAGACCGATGAAAAAATTTCTTAATTGACCTGAGAAATCAGTTCCTGAACAATACTGTCTTCTTTGTCCATCAGTGTTTTCTTTCCTTTGTTTCTATCTTCTTATATGCCCAGCTAGAAAAACTTTAGATTACTGCTTTTTTTTATGTCTGTTCCTACAATTAAAACACCAAAAGCTTGAACTTCGGAGGTTTTTCTGTTTCCCCCTCGCCCCCCCTGCAGTTTCCAATGAAAAGAAATGTAATCTCTCCAGGTGGAGAAGTTTGGGAGTGTAACTTGGCATTATGTTTGCTCAGAGGCAGATACCGCTGGAAGGTCTGTAAACACTATGGTTTGTTACAAACACGACAGTGCTGTATGTACAGTTCTTTCAAAATGAGCTTGGCTGCAGTTTAACTTCTTTAGCCTAGATTTTTTTGTCTTAACAGGCAAAAAGGGAACAAAAACCTTGGTGTTAATTTGAAAACATGGCTTCCACTTTTTCTTTCTTTTTTTCTTCTGTTGAATAGAATTCTGGGATTGAAAAAGCGTTTTTATTTGATGTAGTCAGTAAGATCTATATTGCAACGGACAGCACTCCAGTGGATATGCAAACCTACGAGCTCTGCTGTGATATGATAGATGTCGTGATTGACATTTCTTGTATATATGGGTAAGTAAATTGTGAATGTTTTCCATAAAGTTGTGTACTGACAATCTGAATAGCCTCAAAATTAGATTGATATGGGTATAAACAATAATGAGAATGGGTAATTTGCCACGAGAGGGGAGGAGGCAACGGCTGGCTTCTGAGGGACTGATCCTTCCCAGCAACAAGCACTGCTCCCTTGTTCAGCCTCTTTTGTGAGCATCCTCCTCTTTCTATGCTAATAATTTTATTTGGAGGAAGAAGTGGAAAGAAATCAACCTAAAATAAAAGGAAACATCATCTTTTTGTTCCCTAGGGATGAAGTCAACAGAAGGATGCCTTCTGTTTTAAAAAGAAGTGGGGCCATATTTAATGCCCCACTTATTTCATTTCATTTAATAGCCAGTGGCCTCTACTAGCCTCAGAGAGTTGTTTCACTCTCACTTCAGTTCTCTGTCCTCTATTCCCTACATGACCTTTCTGGGTTTTTTCAGTTTCCCTTTCTTATAAATTAGCAAGTGGGAATCTCCTGGGCTGGCATGTACATCCCCTTGCAAGTTATGTTTTCAGTGGCTTGGCCCTTGGCTAAATGTAATGCCAGCCATTCCTGGGAAAGGCAGGGCACATGAAGAATTAGTGCATTAAGATGCTTACACTTGGAGGCCAATGCACAGCATGCTTAGAGAGCGGAAGGCTGGGGTAGCTGTGCATTTGTACCCACTGACAGACTTTTTGCACTCTTGGAGAAGGTACAAGGGAGAGTCCTGGTGCAGATGTGCAATAAGCAGTGGAACAATAAGTGGTTGAATACTTACCCTAAAATCTCTGAAGTTTGTATATTCTACTGTGTGTTTCAGATTTTGGAGTCATCACTTTAGTAACTGTGTAAGAACTTGTTTTATAGAGGTATAAAATAAAGGATGCTGATTTTTGTAAAGAGAAAGATGCTGCTGTGTAGTTCAAAAGACTGTGCATTTAATAATTATCTGTACAACACCACTTGCGGGGCTCTTTATTTACAAAATATCATTCTGCCACTGGTTGTGTAGCTATTTAGCATTTATCACCAGATATCTGCTTGCCATTTTTTAGCTACAAACTAAAGATATGATACTACAATTCATTTCTTGTCCTCTGTTCCTGTGGAACTTTTTACTTCATTATTGAAACTAACTGTTCTGGGAGGTTGGTGATAACTATCCATTTAACAATAGCTGTGTGTGCATTCAGGAATGAGGATAAAATTACAATATTACAATGTACAAAACCATAATACAGTGATCATCATGACACAGCATCTGTGAAGGAGAAATCTCTTTCCATAATACGATGTTGCAAAAGCCAACATCTCATGAGGAAAGTCTCATGATGTCTTAAGCTATCAGTCAGCTGCCACTGCTCAAGCCAGGTTACTGGGTTTGCACTTAGCAGTACAGACCTACTGTTTCAAATGTTTATGATAAGTCATAATATGAAGCACTGATTAAAAGAAAAGCAGCCTTGTGGCAAATGAGTGGTAACTTAGAGAGGAAAAAATAAGGTTCCAGTTCAGGTACTTGGCAATCAGAAAGTCTGATTTCTAGCCCCAGATTTAAGTTTTGGTGTGTGATGGGATAAACAATTTTATCTGACTTCTTAGTTTACATAGTGTGTAGTTTGAAGAATAGTCTCCCTGAAAGGTTAAAATGAAGATTTCATGAAGTTTGATATTCTTTGGTGAGAGAACTAATGTAGCAGTACTTTTGTTAGCTAATCTGGTGTCTTATCTTTTCTTGTTTGTTTGTTTGAATATTGCTCTTTAGGCTTAAAGATGATGGCACTGGAACTCCTTATGACAAAGAATCAATGGCAATCATAAAACTGAATAATACAACTGTCCTTTATTTAAAAGAGGTGACAAAATTCCTTGCTCTTGTTTGTTTTGTCAGAGAAGAAAGCTTTGAGAGAAAAGGTATTTTCCCCTTTTCTAGTATTGCATTAATTTTCCCTTATATTAGTGAGTTAACGAATAACTGAGGTTGTTATTAGCTGATAACAGTTTCTGACTGTATGATAAGTATTGAGGTAAGTACAGCTTGATAAAGCTTACATAACATGTTTAAAGGCATGAACTATTTGTGCTGGCATTAAGATGGGATGAAATCATAAACGTATGTGACAACTTTCTGATATGAAAGCATTTGAAAGTTTACATCCAATGCAGTGAAGCTTCCACCTGCAACTGTAGACTGTGTTAGTTTATCTTGACTGACGCTGATTTGTACCTGTTGATACCAGCATACACATTTGGAATAGCTTGCCTGCTTGCCAAGGGAAAATTTTTGAAACTGGCTGATAGAGTGTTCTTGCTTTTCTTACATCTGAAAGGAGGGTTTTGAAAAGTTGCATATTTTGGACCTAGTCTTGTTTAGGAGTGCTTTAATATTTTGTAGTTAAAGTGCATAACATTTCTTTGTTGTCTTTCTGACCCTGATCAAGGTCAATACTGAACCCTTAGTTCATGATCTCTCTGCTCACTGGCACGATGTTCACTGAGTTACTGGTCTTTGTGACATGCCCTGAGACCAAAACTCAACAGCGGAAGAGCAAGCTGTCATCTGTGCTTGTGTGCCCCATCTTGTGATATTGTTTCACCAGTCAATGTTAGTGTTTGTGAATGCAGCACTTGTACCATGTCTTCTGGGCTGTTTGACAGCCTATGAGCTTTTGACAGAACTTAAACTGGTCAAATGTCTCTTCCATTCCTCTACCACCTTTATTGCATATGAATGTTGGATGCAGTCACTTTCTGTTGTAAGCATAAAAAGTGTTACTTCTGCATACTTACTAACAGCACTGTTTCAGAAAAGACACCATGTAGAATAAATAGCCATTAGGGTTTGTCCATAACTTTGTGAGGTTGTTGTGTCTGCATAGTTGGGAAACTTGGAATAGCCTGCACTCTTCTGCAGTTCAGTTCTGGTATTACAATGGAGATGAGCTGTTTGTGCCTGCTGATTTCCAAGTAATATTTTGTCTGAAGTCTAGGGAGAGGGAAGATAATTCCTGGGAAAAAAAACCAAAGTGTAACATGGTGGATTTAAACCACTTAAAAATATGTATCTCCTGTTAGGGAAATTGAAGTGGAAAATGCTGCAGTATTTGAGTTAAGAAGGCTTATGGCATTAACATTGAATGAGGTCATGAGCTCAGTACCAAAATTCTAAAATTGTACTGTGGTATTACAGAATTGTAGCACTCAGTAAGTCTTCCAATTGACTACCAATATGGCTTTACAGCTTTTCTGTGGGATCACATTCAGCCCACTGACATGGTAATGCCTATTATGTAAGTATCTAACCTAACAGCATGTCTATTGTGTTGTTTTTTAATTACAATGTAAGATGAAATAGAGCTGGCTGAGATTTGGTAATAGTTCTATCAAGTATCCATTTCAAAGTTTATGTATTGTCAAAAAAGGAACATTTCTTGATTAATAGATGCTACTTATTTTTATTGCAGTTATTTTGTAAAACAGAGTTCCAAAATGACACCATATTTCATGAAAGATTTCAGTTTTTCTTCTAGTATACTGAGCACTTCTTCAAAGCTCTTTATTAAATTAAAGCTCTGTTATCTGCCAATGGACTTCTATTTATTTTCTCTTAAAACTTGCAAGTATATTTAATAGCAGACATAGTATCAAGCTGTAATGCTTACTGAATTATTTGTATTTATCAAATATGCTTTTGCTTAGCACAGAAAAAATTCCTGGACATTTTATTGAATATGACCTCCAGACAGAAAGTATGGTATTTCACTAAACATAGAATATAAGCAATATTTTCATTACCTTATTTATATTAATATCCTTATTAATATGTAAAACATTTCTGTCTCTGTAGGATTAATAGACTACAATTTCCATTGTTTTCGAAAAGCCATACAAGAAGTATTTGAAGTGAGAATGAAAGTAGTAAGATCTCGAAAACATCAAAGCCACCTACAAAAAAATAAAAGACCCACTCCAAATGGGACACCAAGAATGCCACTGTAACTGAGGTTTTCTGGCAAAGTGGCAAGCAAAGTTTTCATGAAGTTGATGTGACTTCTGCATCTCATTGCACTGAGTGAAGAGGAAAACAAACAGGACTGATGTATTATATGAATTTTCCCTGAACGTTCAGAAAGCACTGTTTAAATATTTTTATCCAATCAGTTTTTTCATATAGTGAGCACTTTGAGCAAAATGTTGTATATATAAACACTGAGGTGAACACTTGTAAGAATTTTCTTAATATATGCTGTAAACCTTTTTCATGCCATATTAAGAAAAAACAGCTGTGACAGAAATACTGGGTACATAATTTGCACTTTTTCATGTTTCCTTGTGGAGTTGGACTTTGATAAACTTAGTTTTTATGGTGATTTTGATGCATGGTGTCAGGTAAAATGTATGCTGTAGTTTATTTACCTGCTACAATCAAATTGGTTAGTAAACAATTAAGAAAACTTGGTACAATGCCTTTTTAAATTTGTGACAGCTAATACCTAACATTCATACAGATCTAATTTCATATATTTTTCAATTTGTAAACTGAAGAATAATATTGAAGTATTACAGCAATAAGCACCTTACCAGGGATCGTAACTGGTAGGTAAATATTAGCTTTTATAAAACAGGCTTTTGGCCAAATTTCATCTGGAGTTCTCCTTAACACTGGTCATGCCCTCTCTTGGGTCTGTTTTTATTATTTACCTCAGCATATACCACTAAAATACCTTTCTATAAAGATGATTGTTTTGTAAAATGGCTCTATGTTGCACTGGTATTTTTATAAGGCTTCAGAGGAGTATGTTGTATCTGTATGGCTGGATTTACATTGCTAAGTTTGTGTTGAGAGCCTGCACATGTACAGTTGGCACAGTGAAGAATCTGTATGTATTTCCACCCTGACGTTCTGATGTACTGATAAGTTGTAAAGATGTGAGCACTGGGTTCTGATTCCCTCTAACAGGTGCATCTGTGATTGAAATCAAGACAAGACCATTAAAATGAGGACTGGACAATCTACCTGCTGTAATAATCAGCGTACATCACTACTTCTTATTTTAATATTGAATATGAGCACATTTACCACAGGATCAGCCAGGACAGTGAGCGCTCTCAAACCTAAAAAGAAGTAACACTTACTTTCCATGTTCTGTATTCAGCGTTTTTGTTTAATTAGTGATACAAAACTAGAGTTTCTAGTTGGAAGGGAAACTTTTTTTTACCAATTGCATGCGCAGTCCAGTGGTTTTGTTGGCCGCTTTTGGGAGTGAGAAGAACTTGACCAGAATGGGAGGCAGCTTGCTGTACACCAGAAACAGGTAAGGGGAAACGTACCTTATTCACAGCTAATCTGCCCCTAGCCAAAATAGCTCTGGAGGCAGGCAGGAAGATCAAACCAATAGCTCTATCAAGAGTTGTTTGATAAGTAATGCAGTTCTAGGTGCTCAGGAAGGTAAGAAATGTTGGTAATAGTGAAAACCCCTGATCCTGGTGCTGGTGTGAAGAACAGTGACAGTAGCTATGGTCAAATCAGCGTGTTTTCAAAAACAGAGTTCAGATTCCTTTTGGTACTGTCACCAGTAGTAGCTTAGTTGAGGGCAATTCTTCCGACTAGCCCCTCAGGTAAAGTAATGCAAGCTGTTTTCAGAATTCACCAAAGCAGTGATGGGTAAGATACACCTTTTGGCAGCTTTCCACAGGACTTTCAATTTGTTGAGACCCAGTATTGGATCACAGTTTCTGTCCTCCCTTCACTCCTACACATATCTGGGTGTAGGTGGCTATGTGGGACTAAGAACACCTACCAGACTGGGCCAGTTTGGTTGGTTGTTTTTTTTGATGTGTAAATAAAGTATCTCATCATAGTGGCTATGGTAGGAGTCATAACTGAATGTAGCTTCCATATATTTGGCCTGAATTCTACGTAGTCGTGCATGCCCTTGTATTAGAGACCATCAGCTTATTTAAGACAGTGAAGTTAGCTCTTGTAGTCCCCTCTAGAATTTGGAACAGACTATCTAGCATGATTTAGTGAAGGTGACTTTAGCCAACATAAAATTTCCAATTGGATATTACCAGAGTAAGCATAATTTTCATCAGATTACTTCTGTTTCAAATATAAAATTTAAATAATGTTAAAAATTCATTAGTTTTAGTGTGTAACTTTGGTATTTTCAGGTTAGGTGATGACTCATTTCACTTTCAAATAATTTTGTAAAGTTCTAGCTATAGTGATTGAGCACTGAGGCATTCTTTTTAAGAACATATTTTAAAACTTGCTTTTTCTTTTAAATTTTATTGAGATTCTAGTTTTTATTTTAAAGAAGTTAAATACCCCATGTGCTACAAGAGGCACAACAAGACAGTGTTGATATACCTTTTCTAAAATTAGAAACTGTGCAAGAAGTAATTGCTTTCCAAATATTCCAGTATTTCTAAAGTACCTGATCCATGAGTCTCCATTTTTTATTTATCATTGAATAATGATAAAGTTGACTAGAAATGGTAGGGACTGTTAGTGAACTAGCCATGTCATTTTAAAACACTGGTTAATAATAAACCCAAACCAATTTAGTATCCTGTAGACATTTTAAAGTCAGGAGCTAGATAACTATAAAATATTGGTTCCAAGAAGTTGTTGTAGTTGAGGAAATCCCTATAAGTAAATCAACAGGCAGCAGCTCAGAGTGTAAAGGATTCTCTGAAGAGTTAAAATGCATCTTTGAGCATGCACTGGAGTAACTATTTAAAATGTTACAGTGCTGGAGTATGTTTCTAAAATCCTGTGCATTAGCATGGAAGTGTAATTGACAGGAGCAAACTAATCTGATGATGTAGGATCCATAACAGAGTCCCCCAAAGGGACAGACCCTCGGTTCTGTTCCCCTGGCTGGCAGGATACCCTGCCCCCCTCTCCCCTGTGTTCTGGGGCCCCGCCTATGTCCTGCCCCCCTGCCCAGAATTCTCTGCTGGAGTCCCGGGAAAAGCAAAATCTGCCCGAGCACAGTCCCTCTTTCGCATCAGCCCCTCGGATGGAATAAAGCTCTCCTGGAACCTGCACGAAGTCCTCTCCATTCTTACTGCCGGGTAATGTTGGGACAGCCCGGCCGGTGTCAGGGACACCGGCCGGGACCCCAGCATGATAAAGCATAATTCAAATAGATCATTTGAAATTTCATGTTTCACGATAGAACAATTTTTTTTCTCATTAAAGCAAAAATTATGTGGTTTCTTGCATGTGAAATTGCACTCCTGATGGTTTGATACTAAGGGAGTTCATTCTGTGAAAGTACTGCAGGAATTTTTAAAAGAAATGTTAACCTACGAACTCCCTCCATTTTTATATGCATCATCAGATTTAGGAATTAAAGAAAATAACCCTAAATAGGTCGTTGTATACAGTAGCAACTGTTTGCTTTAATGACATATTTACTGTCACTGTCATTTGCAATAGTCATTGTAGAATATTTTTTTCTTAAATTGAACACTGAGGTTTTCCCATTTTTGTACTGAATGATGCACATGACATTACGTCATGATTTTTGTGCTGCAGCTTTATCTCTGTACTGTTTGATGGACAGATCATTAACACCAAAATTTCTTTCAGATTCTAAATGTTTTAGATTTTGGAATCTTTCAGATTCTAAATAGCCACATGTGAATTTACTCAATTACAGATAAACACATCGAATTCTCCCATTTCAGCTATGTGGAAAATGAGAAATAAGCTTGGTTTGGAAGTTCTTTTGGGCTCCTCTGATATGGTGGCATATGGCTGACATCCCACTTGATTTCTCACTGTATTAATATTTGCATATTAGCTCATGCACATATCTCCAAATAGGTACATTTAAAAATGACACTAGCAGATTGTTGCTTTTCATTTGTTTTCTCCCTGATATCTTCTGTGTTACCTTTTTAAATTTGCTATCTCTGAATTTCACATTTCGCTGTAACCAGGTCTGATACCCAGTCTCCTTGGTTCCTGCCAACCTATTCCTTTTGGCTTCTAGGCATGAGCCACAGGGTAGGTCTTGAGCTAAAAGATACTGCAAAAATACTGAGTACAAAACCATCTAAATTGTGAAAATCCATTACATGCTATTAACATCCTTAAAAAGATTCAACATATTTATGTAATCTTGGTTTGTATGCATTCCATAAAATACATGTTCATATTGAAGTTACAGTTTATGTTCACAGTCAGATTTTAAACATTCCTTAATCACCTCTAGAACATATTTTAAAATTTAAAAAATACATAAATATATAAATCTGTCCAGGACAAAACCCTTAGTGCAGCAGTGTATCACAATACCTCTTGGACTAAACTAACATTTTCGATAAGGTGAATGATTTTCATGAGACTAGTCAGAGAAGATACTCTGCTGAATATTTTCCTTAATGCCTGGACCTGCTACAAGAAAGAAGGATTATTGAGTTCAGAATTGCAGAATAGCAGAAGAAGAAGAGAAAAAACCCCATTGATGTCCTTTCTTAAAACAAACAAACAAAAAACCAAGCCAACAACTAGCATGCACTAGCCTAAACTGAGAAGCACTGGGATTAGACATGGGTGAGTGCAAACATGAGAGGCAAGAAAAAAAGTACAGAGTCGCCAAAAGTACAGTGTGAAGGCTAGAACATTTCCGTGTATTCAAGCCACCTTACACAAAATGTTCAGTTTGGATATTAGGAGGAATTTCTTCACAGAAAGGGTGATTAAACATTGGAATGGGCTGCCCAGGGAAGTAATGGAATCACCATCCCTGGAGATATTTAAGGAAGGACTGGACATAGCACTTAGTGGCACAGTCCAGGTGACCTGGTGGTCAGTTGACCTGGTTCAGTCATAGGTTGGACTTGATGATCCCAGTGGTCTTTTCCAACTGAATTGATTCCGTGGTTCTGTGAAAATGTAGACCAAGGAAAGATAATGGGCTTATCACAACAGGATCAGCCACAGGGAGGTGGTGTGGGTGAGGTTGGTTGCACCATATGGTCCTCAAAGGCCCAAGTAATAGTGCCCTGACAGGGAGCAACAGGATCAAAGCTGCCTCTCCTACTATAGCAGGATTTGCCCTTTGTGTAGGTTTTTATCTCCATTCAGTGCAAACTAAATGCCATTCATTCTGTGCTGAACTGAAGCGTAGTGTCAGTACAAATATAAGTATAAACCATATGAACACATTCACACTAGAAATCAAAAAGAATTCTAAAGCAGGAGAGCAGCACATGGAGAGCAAACAGCCTGACTACATCCAAGAGGAACCTCAGCTTGCCAGTGAAAATGGGTGTAAGTCATGGTGTGTCAGTTCCTCGAGAGTGCAAGCATCAGGGAATGCTATAGTCTTAACTCACTTTTCTCATCAGCACTGCAAATTTCTTACCCAGATGAACTCATGTTTGCATTTGGTGTTTATGTGTCAGGAAGGTGCCCACTCAGCCAGTTCAATCCATGCATCACTGCAAAATTTACATTCTTGGTCCTCAAAACTGGGCTGCCTCCTTACTCTTTCCCACACAAACCCCAAGTCTCATACCTAGTGCATGCTTCCTTGATAAACACTGCCCTAGTCCTTCCTCAGCTTTCTGTTATCCAGATAAAACAATCATCCAACAGTTCAGGAGCCAGTAGTGCTTTCAGACTCCACAACTCATGCTGCAAGCTCTCTTCTGCAGCTGGAGTTCCTCTTAATGCTGGTGATAAAATTGCCTAATTGGATGGAGTGATGGATGCCCAAGCAATAAACTTAAAACCTTTCAGCAGCACTTCTGGGGTTTCTAGAAGCCCCACCATCCAGTGCAGTGGTATCATTCAACTCCGACTTGTTCTGAGGTCAACTCAGCTGTGGATTGAATTTTCCCATTGCTTATGCACATCCACATCTGGTTTTGGGGCTGCTTTGATACTGACAGCCATCTGGGCTGTGGGAAATGTAAACTGTTTCAACTCCTTTTGCAAAGCAGTATACAGAGTGAACAGGTGTGCCTTCTGGGAAATCCAGTAATGCCAGATCAAAAGGTCCCGGGACTATCTTTGTCTCCAAACCCTGTGCTGAGAAGTGGAACCATACTCTGTTTCTCTGCAATGCACTTTTCAATGACTGAATTGTCCTCTGGTGAGCCAAATAGTCTGATCCACAAATTGCTTCTCTTTCAATACTCCCTTTGCAGCTGCTTGAATGTCTTTGGACTGTCAGTATGCCATTCATCATGCTGTCTTGATCTCACATCCTAAGTGCTGAATGCAAGTTTTGAAGCAGAGGCACACAAATTAACTCACTCCCACCAGTCCTGCTCCCCTTCCTCAGCACTGTTTCCAGCTCTGTTCCTTCAGTTATTTCATTTCATATTTCAATTCCACATTTTCTGTCTATAAAGCAGCAGTTGTCATTCAAATGTTGTATTCTTCACAAAGTCCATTATGCAGAAACTTGAGTGTTGGCTTTAAATTTAGTATTCTCTTGACAGATTATAAATGCCTTTCTGCTTTACTCAGTACACCCTCTCCCATGAAAGCTTCCTGCTCCCATGAACTGAATGCTTTCATAAAAGTTCCTCACGATGGAAGAAGTTCTTTCCTTCTTCTCTCCCCTTTTTATATTGCTACCATTATTAGTCCCCATAAAAATCCAAGCTATAAACCTGTAATTTGAATAGTTATGACAACACCAGACTGCACGACTGTTTTTAGCTTTTGTTATTTCTCTTTTGGAATAACAACAGTCCTCTGAAGTCTGCATCCCCTGTGAGTCTGCATCCCCATGAGTCACTTTACCTTTCAGCAAGGGAAGAAAAAAGCCTGCAAGCAGATACAGACAATTTAGGAGTGTAAAGTAATAATTTATTGGTTAATATAGGTAGCTATGACTAGCAAGCCACTAGAATAAGCATTAACATGCTCACCTCCCTGTGCAAGACAACAGATGAGTCTTCTCTAGCTCAAGAGTCACAAAACTGCCATCTTTTGACTCTGCTTTTTCCTTCCAGCATTTTACACCTTTTCAACACTGTTGCCTTTTCCCTGGACCATATCTCAGCAGCCCTACCTCCATCTCGGTCTGTCTTACTTTGCGTGGCTCTGCTGTGCAGCTCTTTCTCTGAGAGTGCCGAACCAAGGCTCTGGGGCTAAGCCCTACCAGGGCTGGGCTGTGGAGCCCAAACAGCTGAAAATGTAGAGGAGAGTGACCCGGTATGAGGCAGTGGAGATCAGGTCAGCACAGTCAGCGGGAGCCCAGGGAGCAACGCAATTTGCTAGAGGGTAGGCATGTTTGGTCAGCAGAGCCACTCTCCAGGCTCTCCTGACTGTTGTGATTAGGGCTTTAGTCTGGGTGCCCACATGGAACACTTGTGTCATTGAAGGTGCTCTAGGCACTTGACCTGGCCTTGTGCTGCTGCTTTGTTCAGAATGGCACCAGTATCCCATACCTTTCTGCTCTGTATGAATATCTGGCACACCTTAGGATACCTCAGACAGCATCAGATGCTTATGTGTGTGCAATTGAATCTAGCCTCAGATTTCCACTAACCATCTGAGAAACTCCTCTGTGTCCCAGATATCTACAGGAGGCTGGTGAAGAGAGCTGGTAACTGAAAATATCTTGGTTAATGACAGAGTAAGCTTACACCGACTGGTAAATGCTTTTTTGGGAGCTTTAAATTAAGAGCCTGATCCAAGAGCCAAGACCAATCCTTTATTTCTATTGCTGAGTCAGTCAGAGCTGTATGCAAGCAGCTGTATGCAAGCAGGAACATGCAAGTGCACATTAAAGTAGTGAGTAACAGTTTTGGAATGGATGGGGTGGAAAGATTGCATGATGACTGTCCAACAGACATAACCCTGACTGCTTTTCCTCTGCCTGATGTGTAATTGTGAGGACAGGTGCTCCCTTCCCAGAAGGAAGCTTATGGGAGTAAGTTAAAGTGAAGGGGTGTGTAGAGCAACTCACACATGGAAAAAGTGACAAGAAGAAAATCTGGGGCCTGAAGCCCTAAAGAGATCCTGAGAAACTGGCTGCATGAGTCAAAGGCTATGCCCAGCCTTTTCTCCTTAAATAGTGGCACAGGAGCAAAATATTTTTTTATCCGAGTAGTTTGCAACTTTCTCCAACTATCTAGTGTGCTCTGAAATTTGCATGGTAAAGAATATGCACCAGAGAAATTTTTTGTAATTATCTATAGCTGCTAAAGATAGAATAACTAAATCAGGGAAGTTCAGAGTCACAAACAGCTGTCACTTGGACACAGCTTCAGCTTTGACTTGGGTCTTTGCACGTGTCTTCTGAACCAGGAAACCATCTGAACTATTACAGCAATGATGCCAGAAGACTGTGAGTCAACTGATTGGCATGACTCTCCCCATTCTTCAGGGACTAAAGAAAAGGTGAAAACTGTGTACCTTTATTTTGACTTCACATTGTGGAACATCTTGTTAGTCCACACTAACTCTGCACCAATGGTCCAGATCAGGGACTCACTTGCTTCATCAATTAAAGCAATCCGGTAACTTCTTTCCCCACTATCTTTTTTCATTTCTGAAATAAAGCTAATTAAAAGTCAGCTGGCAAAGCCCCCTATTCTGTGAGATGGTTGCCTTAGAACTAAGCTTGAAGAACAGACAGTAATTGCTTTCCTGAGAAGCACCATCCATCTGTGCAATTGCTATAGGGCATTGGTTACACAATGCCATGCTTGTTTTTATCGGTGAGGAGGAGGTGCGCTTGTTGAATCCAGATTTACAAGGTCTGAATTCATATAAAGGATTTTAAAAGCTGAGACTGTATTAGTCACAATAAATACCCTGATGATTTCTCTTGTGAGTCATATCTGTTCCCACTGACAATATAGGCATATGAATATTAGATTCCTTAATTTCATTACAGTTTAATTCTGCAGTCAACTGTTTGTATTGAAAGGCTAGCATTATATATGAGGCAAACCCTTCTACATTTTGTGAATTCGTAAAAGCAGGGTGTGATTGCTCTGCACAAAGAACTATTGTATTATCATAAGCTTCTGTGATCTCAAACCTTCTCTAGAACAAATAATTTGTAGCTGAGTTTATGAGACAGCCTACAAAGCATACAAACCCCACTCTGAACTGACTTTAGGTAATCACTTAACATATTTATACACTGTTGAAATGTACCTCATCTCATACAATTATACCACCTGCACAGACAAATAAATAATTTAGTGTCACATTACCTAGCATAATTCCCTGAGATCTGTAAGATTATACACTGATGCATCAGACCTTTGTGCAAAAACTGAACCCCTGTGTCACACAGGTGTTCTGCCTCCCACAGAATGGGGAGGTTTTGGGAGTAACTCCCTCTTCACGGGCTCCTGCTGAACTCTTCTTAGAGAAGTGTCCATCCCCCGAACTCCGCATGCTGACCTTTGTGATTCCCATTCCTACTGGCTGAGCTCCTTTCTTGGACCTTTAAAATCAGTTCTTCAATAATCTTACTGTTAAAAGCAAGAGACTATATCAACTGAAATGCTTGTAATTCTAAACTGAGGGGAAATGCAAGATACATTTCTCTCAGGTATAGAGAGCTATGTATATCAGATGCAGCTATATATACATACGTACATAGAAAAATACCTAACTAGGGTGGTCTAGAACACAGAGGACTTAGCTTAACCCCCTTTGCAGCTAACTGAAAAATGCAGGAACTTTTAAAGCACGATTTGTTGGGTGTACAGCTAACATCTATTCCAGGCAAGATGAACTCCCACTTCCCTCTGTCAAGCTATAAGGTGAGTCTCAGGAAATCAGCTCAGAAATGTGTATCCGTAGTCTGCAAGCGTTCAGCAGAATTCTGCCCATATATTTACTCTGACTTGGCCTTTCTTTCACAGTAAAAACACCTTCAATTGAAAAATTATTCATTTTATCAAACCTTATGATTGTCATTAGTTTTGTACCTTTTTTTTTTTTGCACCAAGAGGGCCTATATGCTACTTTGCTCTGAAGCTAGGTGGATCTATCAGATCCACCAAAGATAACTACAGAAAAGTATATAGAAATATGAGTAAAAATTTTCAGCAAAGATTCAGTGTGGCATTAAATAACAAAATCTTTGTTGCAGCAGTATTCAGGCAAACTTTCAGTTTCTATGTGCTTCAGCTGAGCATGTTTATTCTTTCACCAAGTTAGATCATATGACAGGATACACAAGCTACATGAAGTGCTGCCAGCATGGAAGATTTGACAGAATTTTTTTTACTATATTTGGTGTTTGGTTTTAAAACCCATGAGTTCTAGTACAAAATGGCTTCTTCCTGCAAAAGTCTAAACAAAAGGCAGATGAAAACACAAATCCAAAGGGTATTTTTAACCAGAGGCAGGAAGAGGAGGGAGGCTGCTGCTTCTGGACTGGCAACACTGACTGTGCAAGAGCTCTGCAGTGCCAGCTCCTCATGTGCCCCAAGGAGCTGCTGAGATGTGGGGCTGGGAATTAATCCCCAGATCTCTAAGTGTATGCTGACTACCTTGCAGGAATCAGCACTTTCATCTGGCAGCATTCACGCCCTGCAGCTCTGACTTTTAACTAACAGTACATCTGAAAATGAAAGCAGTCTTGTACTGCTAGCTCTGCACAATATCTCACGGCGATTCCCCCAGCTCCCAGCCAGGCCACACTGTAGCTTACTTAAATGGGGAAAATGTGCACCTCCTTTCTGTGTTAGTTCTCTTGCTTTAAGTCTATTCAGCTTATTTTCAGTAGTGCTTAGCTGTCATGCAGTTAGAGTGACTATATATCTTTTTTTAGCCCAAGTTTCACATTAACTGCAGGTGCTTCCTCCTTGAACTATACAAAATGACACTGTGCAGCCAGGGTCAAAGGCCAGAGCCCAGAAGGCAAAGCTGAACTCCACATTATGCTTAAGTAATTCATAATAACTACCACTTTATACTATTCATGTTATAATACAAATTCCAAAATTATCTTCAACCAAAATAGGTTCCAGAACTTTTTACATGGAAATCCAGATTTCTGAATGCAAAATAGCTCTTTCATAGTTTGGGGAAGGGCACAATTTAGTGACAGATCGTCCCAACTCCCTTCTCCAGCTGCACAGCAAGGTGGCTCTGGAAGACAAGGAAAGATGGGGCATACTTATGACCAAAATAGTTTGTGAACCTGACAGCCAATGCCTGCAGCTCACTGTCTCAAGTGGTCAGATCAACCATTGTTAGCTAGAAATGCTGAAATGTCATTAAGAATTGATGGCCATTTAATGTACCCTAGGGTGCTTTCATTGTAAGAGGAAACCCCAAGGTCTGATCACATCTTTTCCCATCTCTATACATTAATGACCCCTTATATTATTCATAGTGCTTTGTCCTGTAAAAAAGATGATCACTTTTTCCCTTTGAAAATTCTGCTAGTTGTTCAGGAGTAAAGTTCCTTTCTTTACTTATTGCTGTTACCACATCACTGTTAAACAGAACAGGAAAGGGAAGACTAACATATTGTTTTGCGTTTGAGAACATGATGAGGTGAAAAATACATACCTACTCAAATGTTTTTATTTACAACTGTTTGCCATTGCTGTTCAATCAAAGAGGGAAAAAGAACTAAGACATCAAAACATAAAAAATTATTTTTCTTAGTATGATTATGAAGAATATAAAAGTAACATGAAATTAAGGACAATTCATTTCACAGACAAAATTAAGGACAGTATGTGCTAGATATGAGCTTCAAAGTTATGCTGAAGACAAGCACATTTTTTTCTTATTTACAGCTTGTACTGAATCAAAAGGAAACGGAGACTCCTGAGATTGTGACCACTTTAATTTAGATATTCTCTCAGCAGTGTATTCTTAGGCATATTACGCCTATAACCAGGTGGAAGAGAAACAGCTGTAGATGCAAATAGCCCTCTGTCACTGTGGCATGGAAAAGATGGCCATCAAGTCAAGCTCTTGCTGGTAATTCTTGCCTAAAATAATCATTGACGTATGACACCATTTCAGTCTTTCATGATCCTGAAAACCAACAAACAAGATGCTAAGTCTCACAGTGAAGTCCTTTGGGCGGGGTGTGCCTTGGGTCTGTGGGGGTCCTGGAAGCCTCTTTTCCGAGCCCCCAGTTTTCAAACCCATCGAGGTCCGGAGGCACCTCGCCCCATCACCTCTGCGGGCCGGGGCGGAGCCGGGCGGGGGCCGCAGAAGGGGCATTGTCACCGCGGCCCGGGCACCGCAGCACCCCGTCCCCTCCCGGCTGCGGTTCCGGGGCCGGGCCCGGGGCGGTGCCGGCGCGGCAGGTGCCTCCCCCCGCGGTCACGGCGGGGCTGTCGCCGCCGCTGCCACGTCNGAGGCCGGCCGGGTTCGGTTCGCCTTGCCATCGCAGTGCGATGGCGGTTGAAACCTTCCTACGAGCTGCAGTTCGGTTCAAAACACCCTGACCGCCAGGTGTGTGTATGTGTCTGTGTGCCTACGCATTTGATGGTTCGTGGAAACGCACCTTTGAACGTTTAGTCAGGTGGCCGTGCCCTGTTCCCCCGGGCATCGCCTCTTCTCCGAGTAGGCGCGTATGAAGGGACGGACTGCCAAGGATAACTTGGGCTCTGTGCCGTCAGTTTGTTTTGCAGAAGTGCTGCTGTACAGGCTCTATTTACTTGTGTGTCTATGTTCGTTCGCGTTTTGTTTGACACGTTTGCATGTTGAAATTCATGCCTATAACTCCTGGCCTTTCTTTTGAATCCTTGAACCGAGAGGGACGGCTCAAGAGATGTAGGTAATGCCAGGAGAAACAGCGCAGGAAGGGAAGGTTTTGATTCCTAGGAAGCAAGTAGTGGACAGGCCATGTCCGCCCGTATGGCTGTGTTGGAGCAGTGGCCTCTGACCGGCTGTGCCAGGGCTTCACCTCCTGGGAGCTGCTTGCACAGCCAGAGGTCTGACAGTGCCGAAGCAAAACCTCTTCCGCAGCTTGTAAGGGCTGGTCGGGTTTGTGTGTCGGTTGCTGTCCTGCCTCTGCTTTCCCGTAACCGGCTGTTGAGAAACAGGCATTATCAGCTTCATGTTATTATGATGAATAGTAGCTTTATTTTTTAATCATACCGTCCTGTTACCAGCGTGGGAGGTGGGGAGAAACTGAATGTTATGATGTCTTGCACTGTACAAATGTCAGTGACACGCTTGTGTACAAACATATCTCATGCGGATGATGTGTCTATTGCTAAATTATGTCCCTTAGCCTCACACCCAAGTTGCATAACCGAAAGATAAGAAGGATCACTAAGCAAATTATGAACTTGTCATTTAAAATATCATGAAGGAATACTTTTTTTAGGGAGACATGCAGGATGTGTGGCATATGTGAATTTACAAGGCCACGCAAACATGCTCACTAGTTGTGGTTCGCCACGTCATGGGAAACAGTGGTGGTGTGCTGTATGACAAGCACTTGGGATCTGGGTGGAGAGGACAAATATTTGTGGCTTAATTTAGAAATGTTCTTCCTCTTTGTTGTTACTTGCCTCCCATATATTCAAGAGAAAATTACCTTTACTGGAATTGATTTTCAGCACCTGTGCTATTCCATAGCAAAATAAACTTTATATGGCAGAGATAAATAATTCATACAATGGATCAATATTACTTCTCCCAATTAAACATATTTGGTTGCATATTAATATATTGAACTATTTCTTTCCATATAGGTACTGAAAGTTTATAAATTATATAAATAACTTTTGAAATCTCTATGACAATTTAAAACATTGATTTCAGTAGTCAGTGTGTGACATCATTCGCTGAACAGATGGGCAAAAAGGTGTTGAAAAAGTACAAAAAAATATTTTAAATAAATATTGTTTCTTCAACAGTTGTCCATTAAAATGAGTTGACTGTAATTATGTATAGCCACTGCTTTTAGTCTGGCACTTTACTTGCTAACCAGTTAGATAAGCATATGCAATTACTTAATATTTCTGTGTATGTTTTACAAATTCCAATCTTGTCACAGTTACACGTGCAGTTTAGTGGTGGTATCTTACTCTTGCCGTTTGACTGAAGGCTTAAGATGGAGCTGTAGAATATTCTAATATTAAGGTGGTTTCAATTAATGTAAGTGCACTAAAATACATAAAAAGAAGTCCACCATATTTTCTATTTCAAGGGGTTGTGTCATCTGTGGACTGAAGGGATTATTTTGGTAACTGAGCCCTCTAGGGCTTTAGAACAAGTAGCTGTCCTTGTGCCTGTTGTTGTTCCTTTGCCTTTAATAGAGGAAGAACCAAGCTGCTAACCTTAGGTCAGCTTTAGGGATTTGGAGCGTGCTATCTTGAGACAGAGTGGAAAAAGTAATCGTTTTGTACCTGTACAAGAGGCTTCTACTGTTGAACTGCTTTTGGACTTGAGCAAACTGCAAGTGGTGGCTTCCATCTGCTCAGTAGTTTTTAAAAGAGTAAATCCTACTAACCCTTTTAGTATGAGTAGCTTTAATGTAATGTTATAGATAAAAACACACCTTAAATATGAAAATTTTGTTAAAAGAAACATGTGCTTTTATTGATCCTTATTTTTAAGCCAGATTCTGCTACAGAGTTATGAAGGAGCTGAAGTTCATCTGTGGTTAATACCCGGATCCCTCCTCTGTGAATATGCTAGGCCAGATTGATGAGCGGGGATCAATTAGGCTCTCCAGTGCCGTACTTTGTGTGCTCTCAAGCAGACCACAAAAGACCAATATTGCTACACAGCTTTGTCCAGCTGCTGATTGCTCCTAGGCCATGTGTTCATCTTCCTTATCCCTGATTCTACAGCTAATATTAGTTCATCCCAACACATCTGAAAGATGGTAACTCTCCACAGCACAAAGCAAGTTGTTCCCCTGCACACCACGTCTCTGTTGATGAGAGGCAGTGCAGCTCTGGCAGGTCTCAGTTTGCCGTAGGTACAGGCCATGGCCAATGCAGGTCTGGGGTCTTCTGTCAGCTGTCAGCTACCCTCTGTAAGAGCAAGGAGCCATGGAAGCATTCACCTGATGCTGTCTTCTCACACTGCCCATGAACTTGAGTTTCTTTTTTATTAATTCCCAAAAAGACCGGTAATTTTGGAAGGGATGAAATTTCACACTCCACACTTCAGGCTTCTTTGTATTGCTTCAAAAAGGCAAAGCCTTGTAAGCTTTTGCTTCATATTTTTGTGTGTATTTTTGGCACTTGTAAAAGAGCAAGCTATTTTCCGTCGTAGGATTTCAAAATGGATTAGGCAATGTATATCAGTCTGCTACCACATGGCTGATAAACCTCTCCCATCAATTTTAAAGCTCAGCTGACTAAAGCACAGACTTCGTCCTCTTCATGCTTCAGGAACATCCCTATTTTCTGAAATTTATGACAGCTACTTGGAATAATCTCTTTACTTTTTTTCCCCCCGCAAGAGCTGTGACCCTTAGCCTGCTGTAAGATCAGACACCAAATCTTATAGTCACTGCTCTTGTAGTGACGGTCTCTCACTTTTGCGTAGGCTGTGACCAGGCGTCTGAGTGGGTATTAGCACAGACACTTGAAGAATTATGAACAGCTACTTACAGTGCCTCACACAGAGCCCACAAGCAACAGTGCTTTTTTATATTTTTTTGGGGGCAGGGTTTGTTTTGTTTTCAGCAGACCACCTAATCAATTATTTGATTAGCAAGGGCACTGGAGGCCTAGGGAGAGCACATGGAGGGAGGCATGGCATGCTGTCCTGCATTTGTTGCCCAGGGGCAGTGCTTCAGGATCTTGGAGGCATAGGGAACGTAACAATGCTGAGATTGTGATCCTCTTAGCTGTCATCTTCAATAAGATTGCTGCTTGTCCTGCAAACGGTACTTCTTTCTCCACTCTATATTTTGTACAAGTGTTCTGTGCCGACAAGCATGCATCAGTTCTTTGTTAACAAAACAGAGTTAATAGGAAATAGCCAGTAGCTATTGCACTGCTTAGTACCTTCTGTGTATGAAATAAGGATAGATTGTTTAAAAATAAAAAGTTGAACAGATGTTAAAAATTTATCAAGGCTGAAGACATTGTTTGATCTTAGCATGTTCAACAAGCACCTTGCATTTTGTAAGTTTTACTTCCCTTTGTGTTGACTGAACAGTTGTTTTGAATTGCAACTATAAGAGGAGTACTGTACTTCCTGCTGCCCTGAGGGAAATGAGTACTAATGGTTGGCTGTTTCTGAGGGTGAGAGGAAAGCAAGACAAGACTAATTAAAAGTTTTCTGGGTTTTTTTAATAGTTGTTAATACTGTATATGTGTACAGGAGGCTTGTGGGTCATGTGAAAGAATGTATGTGAGGCTGTGAAGATGTAAAGCGGCTATTCAGGAGGCTTATGGGTCTTGAGAAGGGATGTATTTGAGACCCTGAGGATGGAAAACAGCTGGCCTGTTTCTTGGCAAATGGTGTTTCCATTTGTTTTGTAGCAAAAGTCAAAGGAACTGCCAAAGGAATATCCTGGTTTTGGCTGGGATGGAGTTAATTTTCTTCTTAGTAGCTGGTTCAGTGCTGTGTTTTGGATTTAGTATGAGAATCATGTTGGTAACACACTGATGTCTTAGTTGTGGCTCAGTAGTGCTTAACCATGAGTCCAGATCTTTTCAGTGTCTCGTGCTCTGCCAGTGAGGAGGGGCATAAGAAGCCAGGAGGGAGCATGGCCAGGACAGCTGACCCGAACTGGCCAAAAGGGATATTCCATACCGTAGAATGTCATGTGTATAAACTGGGGGAAGTTGGCTGGGAGGGGCCAATTGCTGCTGGGGGATATGCTGGGCATTGGTGGTGAGCATCCCTTTTTTCTTCTGGGATTTTATTTCTCTCTCTCCTTTTCATTACCATTATTTTTATGATTTTTAAACTACCATTAGTATTATTATATTTTACTTTGTTTCAGTTATTAAACTGTTGTTATCTCTACCCGGAAGATTTACTTTTTCTCACCTCTCATACTCCTGGCCACCAGAGTAGAGCATAGGGAGGGAGGGAGCAAGCAGCTGTGTCATTTCTAGTTGCTCGCTGGGGTTAAACCAAAACACCAAATTTGAAAATAAAAGCAGTTCTGGAAGCTATGGCTGCCTGTCTCAGACAGTTGTTCCAGCTCTGCAGTTAGATATTTTGGTTTTGTAAGAGTAATTGCTTTGTCTTGTTACATGAGATCAGCATAAAATGGGAACTTGACTAATAAAGAACATCACAACATTACTGATGTTCAATGATCAGCAACTTAATTGTCTCCATTTGCTTTAATTTAGACAAAGAAGTGTGGTTTCTTTAGTTTGAAGAATAGTGTTCCATACTTCATGATGCTTAGAATCATGTTGAAACTGTCGGTGATGATTCTAAAATGATGCTGTTCACCATTTTCAAGACAGCGTGACTGAAATTTTAACTCTTCTTAATTTTGCCCATTCCTCTAGCACAGGAGGATGTAGTTTTGATAAGGTGATCACTGGCAGTATGGGGAGGATTGTTAGCATTATGGGTTGCTTCTTCTACTGCTGGCTTTCTGGTTCCAGAAGACTGAAAAATGTGTAAGTATCTGTACATCTTTTCATGGCTGCTGATTTGACAGAGCAAAGATTTGTATAGTCCACTGTCCCATCACAGACAGAGGTGGTAGGGAATACTTTGTAAAAGACATTTAAAGAAACAGAATACGTAGTATATTCTCCTCATCAGTGGTTTAAAGGATTTGCCCAACTGCAGTTTTGTCTGTCTTCCAGGGATTTTATTTTTGGATGTGACTGGGATGTTTGAGCTTTTTTTTAGTGAAGAAAGATCAGGTATCTGGGTCCTAATGAAACTTTAATTGCAGTCTTGATTCAAAATTAAGTTACTATAAACTGCTATGCAAATTTTTATGAAAATATAGTCACATTTTTGTGAAATAGCATACAAAAATATTTACAGGAACTCAAAAATCTATTTAAAGACAGGTATGAACTCGGAAGGGTTATGAGGGGGGCTTAATGAATAGGCAGAAGGAATGCAGAGGTGGAGGAGAAAAACGCTGTATCACTCAAGTGATACAGAGCTCACTTGAAAATGCTGGTACCTCTGTTTAATTTCTAGAGTAGATACCATTTAACACTCTGTTCTGCAAAAGGATTGTAATTGACGTTTCAGAGTACTTGTCTCAAGCCCCCTTTTCCTCTCTTCTATTTTTAGTTCACAAATGATCACACATCATTCACAGGTTCTAAGCTGTCCAGGAGAATCACATCTGCGAGGAACAGGTGACACACAGGTACCTAGTGACACTGTGCAGGTCGCTGTGAGCCTGTTAGAGTTGCTGTATGTTTAGATTTAATAAACCATTCTCTAGAGAGTCCAGCAAGAAAAATACTATTGAAAAGATACTATTTTCCATATCAAAGAGCTTCTGTGACTCTCTGCTTTAAATATGTTTCCTTATGTGCATCAGTGACCACATCACTTAAAGTGGGGTTTTTTTTTACTTAAAATATCAAAGCTCATCAGGTGTTGTCGTCTTAAAATAAATCTTGTGTACTTTACACATGAACTTAATCCTGATGTTTTTTTAATGATGTGATCCATTCTTCATGCAGTGGAACTGCTGACAGTGTGATTCACTGTTACTTTTTCCCCTTACAAGACATTTAAACATTACCTTTAGTAAATGGGATTTTCTTTTAAATGCCAATGCAGTTTGGATTCCCAGGTGCTTTGGGCTGCTGTGGGGACTGGTGTTTCAGCAGGTAACTCTCTGCACTTTGACCTCTGCAGTCACTTGATGGTTACACCATCCATGGGTCAGGCACTCCTGGCTCAGTGGTCAGGTATAGAGTGGAGGGGGGAAGGAAACAAAGCCAACTGGATTTAAGAAGACCCTCCCAAAATGTTGTCCATGAGACATGCATGTAATTGAAGGAACTTGATGCTTGCCTCAAGTGGTTTATGTGATTTCAATTTTTTAAATTTTTCTATTATCACTGTCTAATATTTTTCCTAATTGTAGATGGTAGCGTCATTAATAGACAAACATGTAACAAAGATGACTTGTGTTTCACTAATAGCTTAAGTGGATTGAGTAGTTACAGAAGTTTCTCTGAGATTAAGGGTTTTTTGAGAGTTTTACTTTCATTGGAAAACCTGTATTCAATAAATAAATTGCATCCTTACTTGTGCTGTTTTGGTCAGCAGAGCCATAGGGAAAAGCTACTTCTTCTGTATTTCTCCTGAGTAGACCTCTAAATCTTGCTTGAAGTGAAAAAAAATAATAGCAGCCATAAATAAAAAGGTAGGAAACATTTGCCAAAGCAGTAAAAGCTGTCAGGTTGTTTTATTCCTTTTTTCCCAGATAAGATAAGTCAACTTGAAAGATTGAGAGATCTCTAGCTTTATGCCAGCTGTTTTGGATTCTGTTATTTATCTATTCATTATGTACTTTCTTTTTCGAACAGTAGAACTGAAATTTCAGTTTGACAATTCATTTCAGAATGAAAGGGTTGCTGTGCATTTGAGGAAGATACTGTCATGCACAGCCACCTTTTTTTTTTTTTTTTTTTTAAGAAAAAACATAATGATTTACTAAGAGAACATCATGGATGTTCAAATCTTATCATCCCTTTAAGCAGTAATACTGACATTTACAAAGACTGATCACTTGCATTTTCTGTGTCCAGAAGGTTTCCCCAGCCACTAGGTGCAGACTTGCCTAGTTGGGCACATAGCAGGAGTACTTGAAGGTGACCTCCGGATATAGCCAAGAGAAGCAGTTGCGTGAGCTGAAGTTTCAGGGTCACTTAAAATAAATGATGGTGAAAGTGGAATTTGACTGGACACGGTTTTTGGCAGAAATAAATCTATGAATCATATATGCATATATTGTACAGGTTTTGATCATTAATTGGTATTGCATCACCACTCAATCCTACAGCAAGCTGGTGGCTTTAAATTTGATTCTCAGATTTTTAATATCCATATTTTGCTTTTCAGAAAATTTTGGTAAGTTCAGTGTAACACAAGAGGCAGGCTGTCAGGCAGAGCCTCTGACCTGTAGTATTCTGTCTGTCCTGCACAGAGCAGTAGAGCACTCCCACACCTCCTGCTGGGTGGGAACTCTCCTGTAATCTCTAGTCCAGAAACTTAATTTCCTCAGGATTTAATTTTGATGAACATGGATTAAGTGTTGCTGAGTGTATCTGTGAAAGTGTGGATATTTTTCATGCTGATGGTTATGCCACATTAAAAAACAAATTGATAATTTTGTCTCTAAAACCTGTCAGACAAATTCAGTGTCTTGACTTTTTTTGGCTGAATTGCTGGTACTCATTGACTTTATTGACATCTCCAATTCTTTATTTCAAATGGGCCCAAACCGTTCTGATTTTTCAGAATTGCCATTGCCAAATGTTTACTCAGTGACTCAGTGTGACTTAAGTGGGTTGAAATACCGTAACTTGTTGCAGACAGACTTTGTGAATTATGCTTGTTTCTTCCACTACCGTTTTTGGTAGCCAAAGGAGGAACTGTGTTCATGAATGCTGCAGCTTAAAGAAGAAACAGTGCTTAAAGAAGAAACAATTTCATGATTTCTTCACTGGATCACACGTTCTCAGAATGAACTTTTATCGCCCCAGGCTTTTCTTTGCAGCCTCTCAGTTGGCATTTTTCAGCAATATGGGAAGAGAAACACAGAATGGTTTGGGTTGGCAGGGACCTTTAAAGGTCATCTAGTTCAGCCTCCCTACCTCAGGTAGGGACACCTTCAGTTAGAACACAGCTCAAAGCTCTGTCCAACTTGACCTTCAGTGCTTCCAGGGATGAGGCATCCACAACTTGTTCCAGTGCCTCATTGCCCTCACTGTAGAGAATTCCTTCCATATATCCAATCCAAACCTACTCCCTTTGAGTTTTAAACCATTGCCTCTTGTCACTATAGGCTGTGGTAAAAAGTTTCTTCTTTCTTATAAGCATCTTCTAGGTATTGAAAGATCACACTAGTCTCCCCAGAGCCTTTTCTTCAGGCTGAACAGTCCCAGCTCTCAGCCTTTCTGCGTACACATGTGCTGCTTAGAGTAATGGAATAATAGAAAGGCTTGGATTGGAAGGTGGCACCTTAAAGATCACCTGCTTCCAACCGCCTTGCCATGGGCAGAGACACCTTTCACTAGGCCAGGTTACTCAGAGCTCCATCCAACCTGGCCTGGAACACTTCCATGGATGGGGCATCCACAACTTCACTGGATAACTTTTTCCAGCACCTCACCACCCTCACAGGAAAGAAATTCTTTCTAATACCTAATCTAAATCTACTCTCAGTTTGAAGCCATTCCCCCTGTCCTGTTGTACATGCTCTTAGAAAGTCCCTCTCCCATCTTTCTTGTAGGCTCTCTTCAGGTACTGGAAGGCTGAAGTTAGGTCACCTAGATAGATTTTTAAGATGTCCTGGGTTGCTTAATACTGAAGACTTCTTATAAGCAAATTATCTCTATGATATACGAGAGCTAAATTAGATTTTGCTGTGATTCATGCTCCAAGAGTGGAATAATATGCTCTAGTAGCTTTCTCTCAGCTGAACGTGGGTGACTGCACATGATGCTGTTGTGAGGGACTGTATTTCTTCTTTTCTGTCTTGGTCCCTCAGCTGGGAAATCTCAGAAACAGTTATCTGCCTTGTCCATGACTGCTCTGTCTTTATTAGGCTTTGTTACATACATTATCAGTTTTCCCATGGTCACCCTTTTGCTTCGTGGAGTGTTCACTCCTGAATTAGCTCATCCTGGTGCATGCCGCTCTTCTTCTGAAGGCAAGTGTCCAGGGTTGTTGGCTGTGAAGCAATGCTGGGTCCAAAGCCTTTTCTGGTCCAGACTGGTTATCTTATTATTCCTCCCTAATGAACTTCATCTTCTTAATGAAGATGAAAGAGACAAACTTTTATTCAGCAGAGCCTGAATGCTGCTACCTGTGACGTGACCTGGTGGGATCTGTAGGATGTTCAATTGACACTTTCCTGTGGCAGCAGCATAACTAGGGTAACTGGCAGCAGCAAATTTCTGCATAATTGGTGTTCTTTTTGTGTTGTAAGAAGTGAAATTCTCAAACTTTGAGCCGTTGTTTATAGCTGTCCAAAAGCGTGAAGGAGGAAAAGAAGTTTTCACAGTAGAGTGGAAGGAAAATTCCTCTGCGGGGTGGTTAGGGTTTTTTATTAGACATTAATGTATGGTGCACATGAGGGCACCTGGAAGTACAAGTGATGTAACAGAGCTTACAAAAGTGGCCAGAAGGAGATGCAGAAAATACAGATGATGCTGGTATTTCTGAAGTAGAAGGTTGGAGAAGGTTACTAATGACTATCCTGAAGTTATGATAGAAAAATACCTGGGCATTCACACTCAGTGGCAGATTCCAACTGCAGAGGCCCTGGGTAAATTTTTATGGCTGGGCATATGCGTTTTCAAATCAAATATAAAACTTCATCTCCTCTTACTGGTGATGTGTTGGTTTCTGTCAAGCATTACTGTGACCTCCCTTTGAACAAGTAAGGGAGTAGTCACATAATTGTTATCGGAGGTGTCAGGATAAAGCTTTTCAGCAGTTGTTAAAGATGCACATCTTTGATGTCCTGTATCATAAAATATTGAGGTTGTTAGCCTTGTGTATCTTCTAGTCTGAAACTCTGTTAATGATACGTATGTTTTTCCTCCTGTCTGGTGCAGTTACTAATATAAAACTACTTTAGTTCCAGTGTTCAGTGTTGAGAAACTCTTACCATGCAACATCTTTTTCATAACTTTATGCTTGTATAACCCATTTAAGTTTTATTAATCGTAAGTAATTATGTCATGTCTTGAATGATGAACTCCAGTGAAGAAGCTGGAATATGCTGGAAAAGACTAGTTAGCTGAATACAGTTCTTCAAGAAATGTTTTATGTATTTTTTCATGCAATGCATATTAATTTATTTTCTTCATTTTCATGTCTTATGCTTTCTTTTTTTTCAGCTGTCAAACGTTTGATGAAAGAGGCTGCAGAACTGAAGGATCCTACAGATCATTATCATGCACAGCCTTTGGAGGTTTGTTTCTCTATATGTTTGCAAGAGCTTGCAATTAGGCAGTTTTATTCATATATACTCTTAATTAATACATACTTCTCTAAAATGCATATATATTTAAAATGTACATATTTAAATGCTAGCAAACCTTTTTTTTTCCCTATGATGGAAATCAGCAGCAGAATTCAACTTCAGTGGTCTTGTATTTCCAGGTTTTTGGTGAAAGTACGTAATAGTTTTACGTTGCACCTGAGTAGTTTTATAGCATGGATGTGTTTATTCCCCCATCTCCTTTCCAAAACTATGTAAATGCCAAGCTTTTTGTACCTGAACCTGACACCTGGCTCAGTTGTTGAGTTGCTCACTGAAACACTTAACCCAAGGTGATCTCTGAGGATTGCTGTTTTGCTTTTTAGAAAACCTGTGAAAAACATAAATGCGTGCAATTCTGGATGCGTTGTAAGAGAGAGGGATTTCACTTAAGGAGTAGCTTCTTTTCTAAACAACCAGTTATGTTTTTGGGCTGAGAGGACAATGAAGTTCTGGTGATTAGAAGCTTAAACAGAAAACCCTTCCGATTTCTCTGGATTAATTTTAAAAAGGCAGTGTTCTCTGATATTCATTTGGGAGGTTTGATTTTTAGCTGTTCACAGAAATGCGTAGCACACTTAACATGCTCACATAATAATACATGTTCCTAGGTGCTATAAAATATACCTTAGTGTCTACTAGTTTTTATCTGTACCTTGTTTCCCCTTCCTCTGGTGAAATGAAAGGTTTGATTCTTGCTATTATTTGTAACCTACATGAAGGTCTTGTTTCTGGATTAGAACAGTGTCTCGCTGGGAAGAGAACAGTGGCAGATGAAAGGAAATGCTGGAAATCTTTACAGTTATCTCCTGTACTTGAAAAATTGTAACTAGGTGGGCAGTCCCAACACTGTAATACCAGTGTTTAGCATTAGCTGAGGGATCTCATTCACTGACAGCAAGCCTCATTTGGGCTCCTGCCCTAACAGTAGGAGTTGTTCTGCTTGTAAATATATAGGAAGTTATTGGCAGCACAAGTTCTGATACACAAATCCCAGCTCAAAACCCCAAAGAAATAATGTTTAAAGAGAAGTTTCTTATATGTCCAATATAATACTTTAAATTTCATAGTCTACCTGTTGTGCAATAAGGCACAGTAGCTGTTTCAAAACTGTTAGTGGAAGAGGGAGAATAGGAATTCTCTGGGGTGTGAGTCAAGTCCCTGTGTTGACCTGGGCACGGAAGGATCTTTGGGGAGGCTGTCATTAGTGTTCTTGGTGTAGATCTCCCCTTGGTTCTCCAAAAATTATTGTTCACTGAGGCAAAGATCCAGTTTTCTCATAATTGACTCAGTTTTCCATCTGTCGGGTAATCAAACCCTTGTCATAATTTATACAGCTGGCGTAAAGAATTTGGATAATGAATTTGAGAGTTTTGGCGAATTATTGCATAAGAAAATTACCAGAAAACTACAATGTTTTATCCTTAGTGCTGCGTTCTATTAACTCTCCATTTGATTTTGGCTTCTTAAAACTTCTGCTGAGCACTGTTTCTTCAGCCTGTCCTTGTTCAAGAAAATGGCATTGATTTGTCTATTTCTGTGACAAACCCTTTTTTTTTTCTTTTGTTCCCCTTCTTCGATTGATGGGGGAATTTTAGGATAATCTTTTTGAATGGCACTTCACTGTTAGAGGCCCTCCAGATTCTGATTTTGATGGAGGGATTTATCATGGGCGAATAGTGCTACCACCTGAATATCCCATGAAACCACCCAGCATTATTTTGCTGACGGTAAGCATGCTTATTAGTTTTTCATTTTTATGTCATCAGTTTTATCATAGGTGGAGAGAGAGAGATTCTTGGCATTTAACATAACGTTATTTTTGTAGAAAAGGTGGTGTAGTACAGTATAATTGAAGATCCAAAGTCTTCCACGATGATTTTGGTAATCTCTAATTGCATGAAGCTTTATGCCTAATAAATGGAAGTTTTTTCCTTCGGGAGAAATCACATTGCTGATGTGATTGTCTAACTTTCTGTTCTCCTCATGGGCCCGCTGGATTTCTGTTGAAAACATTGCTCAGATGTAGGAAGGCAGACCTGTAGTTTGGGGCAAAGGCTTTCCTTTGTGCATAGTTTTGTAGAAGGTTTTCTTCATGCATTAATAGAGTCAGATGACAGAGTTCTGTGTTCAGCAAGCTGAATGCCAATTTTGTGAGGTTGGCAGTAATGTAGTTGTCACATATTATTTGCATATGGAATTATTTTGATCATTATTTTTACAACTTTTACCAAAACTCAAGAGTTAACTTCTAGGATGTTTTATTGTATCCTCCTCCTTCCTTTGAAGGCAAATGGCAGGTTTGAAGTGGGGAAGAAAATTTGTTTAAGCATCTCAGGGCATCATCCTGAAACATGGCAGCCTTCGTGGAGTAGTAAGTAACAATTGTTTGGAAAATGTTACCCCCGTCAAACAACTTGTTCCTTAAACTAAAAAAAACTCATGAAGAATGCTTACAGTGGAAAAAGAGACAGATTTTGAGGATGTAAAATTAGGGGGGAATTTGTCAAATGTAAGGTCATGAAAGAGCAAAATAGAAGGATTTGGAAATAATACTAAGTAAATGCCAGGGTTGAGAATGAAGGATGATGGTAAGCTCTTCTTTACTTGGATGCATAAGCATTAAGATTCTCAGACTATTAGAATATTCTTTGTGGGTTTTTAAAAACTTGTTCTTATGAAAATAAATCCTATTACTTTACCCTGTTTTTGTATGATCACTAAAGCCAGCTTGAATATTAACAGAGGGGAGTTTTCAATTCTAATGGTATGGTTCTGCATACTCAAGAGGAAAGATTATGTGGTCTGAGTTCAGAATTACTGAATCTGCTCTATCTTTATTTTTTAAAACACTATTATCACAGGAACTGAAACTTGGCACAGTTCATCCAAGGCAATATGCTTGTGTTTAAGTAATTTTAGTTTTGCTGAGTACAGTAGATCAATTATTTCTTCACATATCAGTTTCACTTTTAAAATATGTTGGTAAGATCTTAGGAGTTTTCTAGCAGACCACTCTTCAACTTCTTTAAGTCTCTTACGTTTTTTTAAAGAGTAGAAAATACTGTGTTTCTAAATAGGAGTTGTAAATACCCTGTCTCTTTTCTGTGGTACTTATTTTGATGTGATATTCATTTACCAAATCTATTAGCAAAGTTTCTTGAATTCTTAAATTTCATTACTTCTGTAAAACAAAATCCAAGTGTAGGTGTTGCCAAGAGAGATGCTTTAGATGACAATTCTGTTACCAGCAGTTATTAGTATTTTAAGTGAGCTCCTTCCCCTATTATGATGGCATAAAAGGAACAAATTCTGCGATACTTTGCATGAAAGAAAAACACTGAGCATGTATACACTAAATTGCAGAATTCATGTCTAATAGAAAACACACACAAAAAGAATCCCTGTGAACCTTCTTACCTTCTTCTTCTCCCCCTGCCCCC
>VZTH01009689.1:156286-175248 GCA_013397815.1 Aleadryas rufinucha
CAGCTGTCCCCCTTCCCTTTATATGTGAGTTCTGCCTTACCTTTTTTGCATCATTTTTAAAGTCTGGAACACTCATCTTGATGCAGCATTTTTGTGACAATTGATTTTTTTTCTTCTCTGTTGGCTGATGGTCTTCTCTTTGTTTACAATGTGATGTTAAAACAAAACTAAGAAAGCCTTGCAGCATACCAAAAAACCCCCCAAACCTGTGCAGCTTGTATGAAATTCAGACTTGGCAGAATGAAGTTTTGCAGTCCGAACTGCAACTTTTCTGAGTGTAGAATGAGATTACGTCACTGTTGTTTCTGCCACCTTGTTTATGGCTCTGTTTTCCCATTTTAGTAAGAACAGCTTTACTAGCCATCATTGGTTTTATGCCAACCAAAGGTGAAGGAGCAATAGGATCTCTAGATTACACACCAGAAGAAAGAAGAGCTCTTGCAAAGAAGTAAGTGCTAAGTTTGTTACTGTCAGTACATATACATTCACTCGTTTTTAGGGTAATGCATTGAGTAGAAAATAAGGTACTTCAGTCTATTCTCTTGCATTTATTCCAAATATAAAACAAGTTTGATGCCTTGTATATGTAGTCGTTTTTTTCTCTGAATATTGTGCAAACTTGGAACTTGCAGTCAAACAAAATCCTTTGAGAGGGCTGTGTTCCTTAAAGCATTGTGTAGTCATACTAGAGGTTTGTTGGAAATTCAGGCTTGGGGATGTAATTAACATTGTGATACAGTACTAATTGCAGCATGGAGGGAAAGTGGGTATGATGGAATTGATAGTAAGTGGGGGAGAAAACAACCCAATGATGTATCATTGCCCTTAAGTAAATAATAATAATAATGAAATGATGACAAAATTCTGAAGCAACAGCTTCTAAATGATCTCCAGGAAATTAGCTTAAGATGAGGTTTGTGACTATGATGAAATTATTAGCTTAGTGGACAAATGGAAAGCAGTGAGTGTTGTTTATAGGGACTTCAGCAAGGCTTTTGGTGTTCTTTCCCTTATCCTCAGTCATGAAGTACAGCCTAGGTAGGTGGGGACAGTAAAGTGGATTAAGAACTAGCTGAGCTGCCTGGCTCAAAGGATTGTGATAAGCAACACAAAAGCCAACTGCAGGCTGGTCACTATTGGTGTATTCCTGGTGTTAATACTGGGGCCAGTGCTATTCAGTGTCATTAATGACATTAATGACCTGGATGCTGGGACAGAGTGCACCCTCAGCAAGTTTGAAGGTGAACAGGATGGAGTGGCTGATACACCAGAAGGTTGTGTTGCCATTCAGCGGAGCCTCAGTGGGCTGGAGGAATGTCAGAGAGAAGTCCTGCCCCTGGAGAGGAATAACACCAGCTGACTAGGTGGAAGGGAGCTTGGAAGGGAAGGTTCTGGTGGAGACCAAGCTGATCATGAGGCAGCAGTGTGACCTTGCAGCAAAGAAGGCTGATGGTGTCCTGGGTTGCGTGAGGAGTAGCATTGCCAGCAGGTCAAGGGAAGTGATTCTACTTCAGTACTCAGCACTGGTGAGACATCAGGGGTGCTGGGTTCAGGTTGGGGCTGTGACCAGGTCAGGGTATAAGAACTATAAGGACTTCCTGGAGCTAATTCAGTGCAGTGCCGTGAAGGTGATTGAGGGGCTGGAACATGTTTCATACATGGAGATAGTAAAAGAGCTGGGAGTGTTCAGCCTGGAGAAGAGAAGGTTCAGGGGATCGTATCCATGTGTACTAATATCTGAAAAGAAGCTGTAAAGAAGGCAGAACCAGATTCTTCTTAGTGGCATTCAGTAACAGGAGTGAGTCAGTGGGGTGGGTTGGTCTTGATACTGTGCTATCAAGGCTGTATAGTTCCTCACTGGCCTGGAGAGCTGCCTGCAGTGTGCCCTATAGACCAGTGATGTATGCAAGAGAGGGAAAGTAATGTTCTCCTAGAAACTGAAATTCCTGGAATGGAGGTGCAAGCTCCTGGGTCCAATATAACATTTGTAATAATAATTAAATCTTTATCATTTATAATTTTTATTTGCTGCAGATATAAAATAAGTTTCCTAATTGTAAGAAATTATTAATAAAGTATAAATAATAGTGATATATAAGTAGGTTGTTAATACTTTCCTCAATGACATGAGAGAATTTGTGTTAGTAATATAGATAATTCTCAACATATTTTTTCAAGATAGTGTGATTTGAGGCAGAAGGAAGTACTTCTAAGCTACTGGCCTTGCCACTGCTTGACTTTCTATGGATTGTTCTGCAAACAGTTTGTTTAAACAAGCACACAGGAACACTGAGAACATGCTATTCTGAGCTATGTCATTTGTGGGCAGGTCACAAGACTTCTGTTGTGAAATGTGTGGCACATCTATGAAGACAGCCCTCTTACCACTGACATCCGGAAGCGTGTCAAGCCAGGCGGACAAGGAGGCTAAAGAGCTTGCCAGGCAAATTAGCTTCAAGGTGAAGTCACTGTTCAAACTTTTATCTCTCTTGTATAGAATTAGGAAAAAAATACCGAGGAAAAACTTATAAACCACAGAAACATTCATAATTTCAGGAAACCTTCATCTATTGTTATGTAGAAACCTGTTTTCTCAGTATAGTCTGAAAGAGAAAAATAAGAGTGGATCTCTTGAAATTTGCCAGTTAATAAGTTGTGCATCTCAAACATTGATTGATTAATTTTAATTTTAGTGGTGACCACTGTGGTAAAAACTGCCTTTTACTTCCCTATTTTCAGACACTAATAACTTTATTCAATTCTCCAGAATTAGTCTTATCATAAAAGCATTAGGAAAGTTTGGGCAAAGCTAACCTAAATTTTTTACCTTTGTGATTTTTTTTTTTCCTTTTGGCTTATGGAAGAAATAAAACATATTGAAAAATGGTTGCAAATTCTTTTGAACTACTCTGCTACTATCTGAAGATACTGAAAGTTGAACTCTGGTATGGAAGTTGCTGTGACCGAAAAATGTATTCTCTAGCTTGTGTTTCAGTGAAAGCAAGGTTTGTTTAGACAAATACATTCCTTAGAGAATTGCATGTCTTGCATGCACAGTGTTGTTTTTCACTGGGTTTACCACTAAACTCTTAAATCAGCCACTAAGGAAGACTACTGTGCATGAGGGCAGGGACCTACAGTTGTATTATTACAATGTGGCATTAGGGCAGAACACATCCTCGCTAGGGCCAGGGCTGCCTTTTATCACCCGTGTTCTTCTAACACTGTCCTAAAGGCTACTTTTACTTTTTTTGTGTGCCATGAAAGTAAAGATGGTCTTCTTCTGAGCATTCCTGCTGGTTTTGCAGGACATGCATATTCCCGTGCCATAACACTTATGATAAAAACATCTCCAAATCTTTTACAGAGATGAGAGATATAGGGACAGAGTTTTAAAGCTGAGCTACTTGGAGAAGCAATGGACTGCCCTTTTCTGGCTTTTTTACAATATATAAGGATTTAAAGTTGTAGGATTGATTTTTGCTTAAGAACTGCTAATCTTCATCAAAGAAATTCTAGAAATATCAGAGTGTGTTTTTGTTTGGGTTTCTTCTGTGAGAAAAAACTCATAGCTTACATCTCATACCTTTTTCAGTTTTAAAATGAAAGACTTAAGGACATCAGTCTTTAAAAGAATATTGGTGCTTTCCATGTATCTATGTGCTTGACACCACCACCTAAGAACAGGCACTTGTCAGGGAAAAAATAAACAAAAGTCTTAGGTTTCAACAGCCTTTTACAATCCATTGTGGGGTTTTTTAAATAAGGTAAATCAGTTCTGTCCTCTGGTTGCATCTTTCTTCCCTTCTCAAATCAAATTGTAGGGGTTGGGGTTTTTTAAGCTTCCTGCTTCTCTGCTTTGCTTGACTTTCTTATCTGTTTGATGTTAGGCTGTTGATGAGGTGTTCAATTGATGTGTTTGTAATAAACTAATAGTATGAATTACTAGCAGGAAATACAGAAGTTTTTAATCATTTGGATACATTTCAGGTCAATTTATGGGGTAAGATTTAACATTAGATTGCTGATTGAGTGTGTAATATGAGAGTCTCTCTACTAGCAAACATCCTAGCAACCTCTCCATTAGCTTCATCCTTAAAGAGGAGATTTCTTAACTTTGTGTAGATGATCCCAGGGTTATTGTGTTTCTTACCAGCTTTAAACAAAATGGTAACTTTAAAAAAAGCCCCATGTGTGGTATTGAGATAGGAATATGAAATTCAGGAGGGAAAAAAAAATCCAACACATTTTCTCATTACGGTTTTCTTGCTTCTATGAGCATCCACCTTTGTTATTCCTGTCTATTTTAATGGAAAATTATATTTTGTATTAGTTTTATATTGACTTCCAAATTTTTTTCTGCATTTTAGGTGCTATATAACAGAAATTCCATTTTGCTTAAAAAAGGAAAAAGAAAAAGAAATTAATAGTACCATATGTATCACAGTATGGTTTACCTTCATGTTGCCATCACAAAGCATATTTTGCAGTAAAATTAATTCTCTGCTCACCATCATTATTGTGTTTAAATACGTTGGTCATCTTTTGAATGTTAGTCTGACTTCAGTCTAGATACTAGACTTAGTACTTTCATAAACTGAAGTAAATCAAATGCACATATTGTAGTGCTTTATAGAGACTAATAGTAAAGATGAAATAAGCTCATGTTGGAAAAAGGAAGAGTATGAAAATCAGTACTCACAGGTTCCAGGGAACTTATGATTGGATATAGGAAAGAAAGATTCACCTCAAGTATTGTCAAATGCTGGAGCAGACTACCCAGAGAGGCTGTGGAATCCCCAGCTTTGGAGATGCTCAAAACTTGTCTGGACGTGACTCTAGAGAAAGTTAGACCAGGGACATCTAGAGGTCCATTCCAGTTTAAATTTTTCATAATTCTGTGTTCCCTTGTTGATGATCCATATTTGAATCATAACTTTTCCTGTCTAATATTACAGTTCATAATAGTCAAGTGCAAAGGGAAAGCAGTGTTGTCAGATTCTAAGTTTTCAAATGTTAAATCCATCTCCAGATTGTTTCGGTGCCGTATTTCTTGGATTCTCTTGAGGTAATACACATCAAGAAACAGAGAACTTAATTTCCTCATACTAAATAGTATCATGAAAGAATATTATACTGTGATCTTATCAGTTTGTTATCACCATAACTGGTTGTTTTCTAATACATAGTTTGTATTTCTTGCTACTACTACCACCACTACTTACATCTACATTTGAAGACAGTTACTAGATTTGAAGTTATCATCTTTGTAATACGTTGGGATCTAGACACATGACTTGGGAGGTGGTGTGCTTGCTGATAGAAATTGATCTGGTCATGACTTCTTTTTTTTTTTGAAATGTGTAAATTTTAAAAGTATTTTAGTTCAGCAGTATGATGGTATGTCGTTTTCCATTCCCAAGAGATTATTGCTAGCATATATACTAGGGTTTGTGTTCTCCTACATGCCCTTACTGACTTCTTGTCTCAAATTTCCTAAGCATGAAACCTAAATTCTGGGAAATAATGCCTAGTAGACATTTTGTAAATGTATATGAAAGCAGTATCATAAGACTTGTATTTTTTCTTTTACTCCGTGCTGAAATTTAAATACTGGACACTAGTATGCATATACTACCCAGTGTAGTGTCATGCATATATGCCTACTCTGTCTGTGAGGCACCTTTGGTACTGAAACCAGTATAGCCACATTACATTAGTACTCACAAGAGGCTCCTTAGTCCTGTGGGGGAACAGGCTGTGCTACTTCACTTGTATCAACAGTAGGTCACATTGTCTTAAGGCCATGCAAAACAGAAGTTTTAAAACTGGTGTTATTTTGACATAATGTTCTGGATCTTCTAAAGAATTTTAGTTTTTGCTCTCTACGTCTATGCTTTTTTTGAATGTTGTCTTTGTTTTTTACATGCAAACTTAAAGTTGTTTTTTAAACTGTTGTTTGCACATTTACAGTCTTTTTTAAAGAATGAAAATTTCTTAAACTTATTGCTGTGTGATTGAAATGCAACTGGCACACCTGATTATTACATTTTGGTAAGCCTCATGTTCTCTACAATAAAATACACATTCCACAATAAGCCAGATCTTTTTGGAGCAACTTTGATCTTGTCTGTAAAGTGTACATATGTGCTTCTTGTAGGCAGAGGTCAATTCATCCAGAAGGTCTGAGGCTGGGCCCTCAAACGCATCAGGACTGAACCACTCTGCTGCTTCACGTGAGCCCCAGCAGGATGGTGCAGCTAGAGCATTCCCAGATCCAACAAGTGCAACGGTATGGTCCATCTTTGAGCTTTGTTGGGCATAGTCTGAACATGAAATTTGTCCTCTTAAGCTAATTGGAGTCCTTATTAAGAGTATGTAGTTCACATATTTATTCTGGAACTCTTGCATACTTTTATATAAAATCTGTTAGCAAATAGTGTGCTGAATCACTTTTAGAAATAGCAATCTCCACTTTCACTTCCTTCTCTTAAAATAATAAAGTTCTTTTAGTAGTTCTTCTTCCCAGTGTTTCCTTTGATTACATTAAGTGTTCATTAAAATTTTATGGTGTCTCAAGCACTACAGTTTACCATCTGCATAATGTAGCATGGGTTTTTTCAACAGAATTCTTAGGCAGAGGCAAAAAATGTTTCAGTGATAACCTGTAGCTTTTAAATATTAATCAGTACTATCTTCCTGGCTTTTATAACCTCTTAAGTAAGTCTAAAATATTCTTACCATTTGAAGTATGACACTTATGTTTTAATACTGCTAGGTGTAGGGCTTACATAAAAGTGACTGAGGTCCGGTGATGGGCCAAGGCAGCTGCTGCTATGACTGTTGCAAATGCAGTCTAAATTCACTGATAAAATGCAGGCAAATCCCAGCTAAGCTGCCATTTTTAGAGAGGATGGGGCTGCAGATGGGTTAAAAAACCTAAAACATGTCAAATAACATCAGAACATCTGTTGTGTGTTTCCAACATATTTTCAAGCTATGTAGAAATATAAACAGGCTAATAGCATACTTTTTTCCCCACAATAAGGATTTTTCCAGATTGTTCAGGATTTAATAAACCATTTTATTTTGTTCTTCTTATTACAAATCCTGGCTAATACAGTAGAAAGAGCTGACACACCAAGGCATTGCTGATGTTTTCTTAAGGAGAGAGACTTTTTAAAATTAATCACACTTCTAAGAAAACTGATTTTATCAATTATACTGATTTGATAATTAATGATTAATTTAATTTTCAGAAGAACAGTCCCATGGGAAATGAGAATTTTAAACATATAAATGCATGTAAAAATATTTTTATATATCATTAACTGTAAATAATAAGTGGGTTCATGTTTTAGGGAATTGAACTAATATTCAGGATTGTCAGTTTTAGTTTGAACCAACACCTGTGTTTCTGAGCTGTCACGTTTTGAGTGTTAGGAATTATCTGGAGCCATTCAGTAGTGAAAATAGCCACAGAGTGGAAGAAAGAAATGTGTAACAGGAAAGACTATTTTAAGGAATTTGAGCTTGCTATTTTTGTGTTCTTATTCATGTGAAAGTTAATAGAAATATTTTCAAAGTAGGGCACTCTGAGCCTTGATCTGTTTAGAGGTGTGAAAGAGTACCCATACAAACCTCAGATCTTTTCTACTCAGCTGGATTTCTTGCATGTGTAAAATCCGTTCATTGAGTTCTTGTTGTGTAAAGACCTAATTCTCCCTTATTAAGTTGTGTTAGATGTGGGCAGCACCAAAACATACTATTCTCTCTTCGTGGATAAAGTGTTTGCCATGTACTCTACAAATGTGTGTTTAATTAAAAGCTATTGTAGAAAATTTGCTGGGTTTACTCTCTTCGAGAGTATAAAGGGCAGAGGTAGGCCCTATGCTGAATTCTTGTATTAGCTTGTGTAATTCCTTTTGGTATAGTAGATTAATCTGTCTCACTCTGAAGCCATGAGACCATTTGTCTTTCTAGACAATACAGAGGTGAATACTAGAAGTAATCATGCAGAAAAAAATGGAGTGTTACCTTTCTTTTGCTCCTAGAACAGTTGTAACCGGTCTTCATTAAAGACACAATGGTAAATAGGAGCTAAGGAAAGGCTCACCTCTACCTGAAGGTGAAGGAATCTGTAGACTGTGTTTTACTATGGGACTGCTTAATGTTTGTTCTTTCCAGCAACAGTTCTCTATTCCATTATTTTTTTTACCTTTAAGTTGCTTGAAAGGACAGAGATTTTTGAAAGGTATTGATGGCAAGATATTTGTGAGCACAATGATGTTCTTTCCGGGACAGGCTTAGCTTAATTCTTGTGTGACGAGCACATTGAAATGTGTCTCTGGCATGACATCACTTCGTGTCCATTCCTTTGTTCCATGTGGGGCCCTATTCCTGAAGAGAGAATTTTTCATTCCATCAGAAGAAAATACATTTTGAATTAGCTCTCCCTTCTGTCAGCTTTTGCTTAGGGAAAGGATTATAGCCTCGCTGACTAAAGAAGGACCAAGACTTACACAGTATTTCAGTTAAGTGTATATTTTTCATATTTCAAAGCTCAGTTTGAAACTGTTGTTTATGTTTTGGCTGTCGTGATGTTACTCAGTACTTCAGTCTTACAGATTCTTGCCCTTTGAAGATATTTACTCTGTAATTGCTGCATGGATGTGTTTGTCTATGCTGTGCTAGAGGTGCACTCAGAGTTCTTGACTTCCGGGCTTTCCCTGCATGAGCATGTCTTCCTGGTCACTTCCCTTCCTCCCCACCTTCTCTTGTCTTACTGCCAGACCAGCAGTGGTTGTTCCCATGCAGGGTCCTGTTAGTAATGACTGGAATGTGCAACTCTGGTGCAGATGTTGCACATTGGCTGTTAAGTTTTATGTGCCTGTATTACCAGAGAACATTTATCAAGGCTTTAAACAGTTTATCTTTCAAGAAAGAAGAAGGAGGGGAAGGAGTTTGCTCTCATGCCAGTGAGATCTGCTTCCCAAGAGAACTTGTCACAACATTATCGAGGTTTGCCAGGTGCAAGGCAACGAGTACAACAGCATGAGAACAAGAAAAGGAACAACGCTGCTCTGGAAAATGCTGCCACAGCAACTTATATACAAGGATACAGAGCTGCAAAGAACAGTCTTTAGGCATTAATAAGACTGAAACAATAGGCTGTCTAAGGCATTATGCAGCATAGTACTTCTGAGGAGTCTGAACCCAGTGCAGAGAACATCTCTGACTGGACTACTTCTGACAATAGGTTTTGTTTGGTTAGTTGTTTTTGTTTTTGTTTTTTTAAATTTGTAGTAGCTGTTGATGTCTACTCAGGGCAAAGTAATGGTACATTATTCTTGTTTGAGTATTCAAATTGCTGGCAAGGTACTGAAAGCTGGTTGCTGAAAGTTGGATTGATAAAAGTAATTGCCCTTTAGTATTAAGGTGAGATCCTTGCACATCTGAGCAAAGCAATGTTTTTGAAGGAGTATATTACAGATGCTCGGGTTGGATTTGTGTTGGACTCGGGTCCAGTGGTCACCTAAATTTTGGTACCAAAACTCTGATCACAGTCCGTGGGACTCATTAGTGGAGGCTGGAGAGCACTACAGTTTACTCAGCAGCTGACATTGGTAGTCTGCATTTCTCTGTCTTCCCCCCTGATTGCACTGACTAAATCCATGTGGATTATGGATGTCTGAACTCCCACCAAATCTGTAGCAGTACATTTGGTATATTGATATGGAATGATGTCCTACTTTGGGGCTTAAAGCTAATGAATAAAGTTGATGCTTGATAAGCTTTATCAAGTAACAAGGTAAAAACTGTGGTTAGCCTGTTTTCTGATAAGCTGGGAATATGTTAAACTTCAGTACACCTGTTGTTAAACAGTATCCTATAGTAGTGACCTGCACTGATAGTAGTGGCTGGATGCAGCATTATGAGGGGCGATAAACAGTGTTACTGAAGCCAGATACTCTTGAGCTGATGAAGGAGGTTTCTGTCAGAAAAGGAGGCTGTGTTCTGATGCCTGAGATTTATAGAAGCCCTTATCTTTAATAATAAGTTCTGAATGATATATTGGTAAAAATATATCATTCCCTTTATCACTGTTAAGTGGTGTCTTAGTTTTGTAATACTACAGCAACAATTTAAAATGTGTTGACAATTGACAGTACTTGTCCCAACTTTGATTCATTAAAAAATAGATGTTTTTCATTTTAGCCATGAAGCCATGCTGTGTCAAACTTCGGCATTTCTTCAGTTGGAAGTTGTACAGACAAACAAGTATTTCACCTATCCCGATTTCTGCATCTCTCCCCAGACCATTAGTATAAGTGAAAGAGGCTTCAGTAACCCAGAGGATTTATATGGTTCTGAGTTCCTAGAGTTTGCTGTATTTTTTAAAACATCCCTTCTAAGATGATTATTTAATCCTTCTAGTATTTTGATAAAAATTTTTTAAATAATGGCCTGGAGATATAAAGGATGCAATGAATTCTACCATTCTTCAGTAGACTGAACATAAATTTCCTTACTTGCATTTTATTAGACGATATAAGTTTTTGTTAATTCTGATATAAGTATATTTTACTGAAATAGCTTATTAATCAAATAATTTATCAGATGTCCTTGGAGCAAAGTTTTCTATCAGTCCTAACAGTTTCAGACGCTTCAGAAATAATATGACACATAGTAATATAAATAGTATGTAATAATATGGCATGTGTGTATTAAATGTCTGTAAAGATCAGCTGCTAAAGGTGGCTACAATGTAGCTCCTATTAAATATTTCTATTTTTAGTCTGTTAAGCCCTCATCCACATTTCCAGTATGGTTTGGCAGAAACAATTAATGGAAATTGTGTTATGTGAGGTTTTGTGTTAGTCTAAAAATCTTGTAATGTTCGCTTATGAAGAGTTTAAAGACTTTCCATTAAGCTGAAGACAAGATGATTGTGATTCTTTTTTTTAACAATTCAGTGCCTCTGCCACTTTTGGGATTCTTAACAATTAAATCTTCAAAGAAAAAAAAATCTATCTATCTATCTATCTATCTATCTATCTATCTGTCTATCATTTAAGGTACTGTAGCACCTGGACCCAAATTTATATCGGGTCATGATCACTCGTTTCTTATCTTTCTTCTGTATGTCTAGTAATAGCTGGCCATTGATTATGTTGGGAATCTCAAGGCGGTGCATTAGCTGAGCTTTGGGTGAAGGCGTTGGTCTGCTGCCACCCCAATCTATCTATAATTTTCTCAGAAAAATAACTTAAAGCCTTGAAACTGTCAGTGAGATTTCTCTTGAATCACAGATCTGTTCATGTCAGTGTATGACAGCTTGTTCTATTTAGAACAGGGCCTTTCTGTTTTATTTTTAAATTTAAGTTTTTCAGTGATGAGAAGATGTGTGTGACAGTGCTACTTACTTTTGTTAGTAAGATGGAGGACTAGAAATATTTCTAGATTTTTTTATTTCTTTAAAAACTGTTAGAAGAAGAAAAACACTGCCTACTTGAATTGGTAGTTCTTGTGTCCTGAATTCACTTCTGTCCCTCTCACCTTCTGGATGATGGGAATGTAGATGAATCTAGGAACTTCATTTTTCAAAGACTTGGCTTCCCTAAGTCTTTATTTTCCTTGGCATGAGGAGCTTTCAAATGAGTTCAGTGTGAAGCAATTTACTTTTTTCTGCAATGTACTGGAAATCATGACAGGCTGCTTGTGGTGTTCTTGGCTGTCTCTGCTGATAAAATGAATCTTTTAAAAACATTTTTCTTTGAAGCTACCCAAACTGCTTTGCTTATTTAGGCAAGACGCCTGTGTAAACAAGCAAGTTGTCAAATGTGGCGAATAATTGCATCAGTACTTCCTTGCCAATGATAAACAGTGGGAAATACTAATGATGAGGAGTAGGAATGGAAAGCCTCTTCCCTGGGCTAGACAAATCACTGACTAGGTGAAAATTTTGAAATCTTTGTCTACAAACAGAAGAGTTGCAAGACCAAGTGCTATTTACTGTCTTGTGGATTGTCAAATGTGATATGCAGTTGAGGACATTTCCTATCTGGTCATGTGGAAAGGTTATCTTTTATGGATATAGTAGATGGCTGAAGCAGTGCTTAAGGTTATGGATACTGTGTCCATTAAAAGGCTTTGGAAACAAATATAAAACGTCCAGAATTTTAGTTTTACCTGCTGTAATGATAATCTTTTAGAAGGAAAGGGGAAGAAAGCTAACTCTGGAAAGTAGCTGCAAGTTGCTTTAAGTAGGAATACCAGGAAACTGTTCTGAGGACTGAAAATAAGACTTAAAAAATAAAAAACCAACAATTTTTTCTCAGAGCTTCCTCTTTTTTTAAACACTTTTAAATTTAACCCTGTCAGATGCTTATTTCTAATGACTGTCCTGTATCACTGTTTTTGATATTAAACGTTGAAAGCTTGAGCTTTTTAGTATTGCAAGCAGGATTAGTCTGGTGGAAGATCAGATGTCTATTTCCTAGTTCATAAGACTGAAACTTGTTTTCTTTGGTGTAAAACTCTCGTGAGCAGAACATCATTTGCCAAAGTTTACTTTTTAGTACTTGTAATGTCAGACCGAATTTGACCAGTAGAGGGCAATAGGTAAGTGTCTGCACACGTGCTGTGCTCGGGAACTCCTGCTGGTATCACGTAGGTGGTTTGTGGTTAGGATTTTTGTTTTCCTTTTTTTTCAGTGGTGTTGGTGGTGATGAGAACAGACTTCTGGACCCAGCTGTCCACAGGAACACTGCAGCATTGCTTAATTACAGTTCTTGGACTTCTCTCCATCCTTCTTTTGGCTTCCCCAACTTGTTTCCCCTTCCGTATAGGTGACATTGCAAATCCTCAGAGATTTAACTATCTGGAGGATTATTAAAGATTTCTTGAGCAGCAAAGAGTTAAAACAAATCCTAGACAGAGATATTTGAAATCTCTTTAACACAAATACGGTTTGACAGCCTTAGCTTTTTCTTGTCCATAGAACTGCTGATTTTCAGCTGTAACAATCTTGTAATTATTAGTCACATGTATTGACAGTTATCTGAAGAGTACATTTTAGTCTTTTAGATTTTTTCTCTTGTTAATCTTACGTGCTGTATTGTCTCACAACTCCCAATGTTTCTTTTTCAGTCTGAAACTCAGAACAGCAGTGCAGTGGCTGGCCAGGAGCGTACTCCAGCTGTGTCCACCACCACCACCTCGATGAGTCCTCGGCAGCGCCGTGCGCAGCAGCAGAGCCAGAGACGGGCCCCAACTTCAACCGACTTCAACCGGGCACAGCAGCCGAGAGTCAACACGAACCACACGGGCTCAACTGTGCTCATTGTCCTGCTGACCTTTGCGCTGGCAGCTCTCATATTTCGTAGAATATGTTTGGCTAACGAGTATATATTTGAGTTATAACATGGTTTGTCCTAACGGCAGTGACTTGAATGCTTCACTGAACATTCTGTATTGGCTATGACATGAGAACTGTTTACAAAGGTTACCTTTTGTATTTACGCTTAAATCCTTATGAATGTTAATGTACCTACAGATACATTACTTGTAAGAAAAGCAAAGTTGGACATGTAGCTACAAGTTTTAATTGAGTGCCCACTAGATACTTGGAGAAACGGTGCAGTGAAGTAGTAACATTAAGGCATGTGGAATGGGACTAAATTTGAGTAATTTATAAACTAGAAAAAGACAATTTTTAAGAAGTGGTTGATTAAATTTTTTACGGTGCATAAATGCCCATCTAACTACCATATCTAAGTTAGTATAAATTTTGACATTGGAGAGGGGATTCTAAAATGAGACACTACTATGTGTTTGTGTCTGGTGAACTCTTAATTTAGACAGAATACAGTTTTGTAACCACTTTTATTTGCCATGACACATTTCCAGAGGGGAAACACATACAAATTGGTTGTGATGCTGCTCTGTGTGTGTGGAAGGGGGAAAGGAGTATGGGAGGAAAGTAGGTGCCAGAAAACTACTTGCATTATTTTGATTTTTATCGGAAGAAAGATTGGATAATCTTTTGAAAGATTTGAATGTCCTCTTCTAGTACTTTCAATTGTATATCTTGTTTTTAAAATTTGAAGATTATACGAAACATGTCTATTCTTGCAATAGTTATAAATATGTAATATAATTATTTACCCAGAGCTATTGTCTTTTAATTATACCAGAAATATACATAATGTGTTGAACTGAATGTTTCATATGTGGTTTTATTTACTAAAGAAAATTTAAACCTTATTATACTTAAATTCTCATATATATGAACATGCTTAAGAGAAGTATTTATTACAACCCTGCTAGTAATAAAGTTTCCAGCCAGTCTTTAGATATGTTTCATGTATCACATGGCAGTTTGTTTCTTGTTTGTCTGGGGGTTTTTTTGGTTGGTTGGGTTTTTGTTTGGGGGTTTCTTTTTGTTGGGTGGTTGTTTTTTTTCTTTGTTGCTTCTGGGGTTTTTTAAATGTGGTTTTTTGGTTTTGGGGTTTTTTTTAACCTAAAATCAGTATTTTGGACCCAGAGATCATATTATGTTTATTTTAAAAGTCCTTGGTAATATTAATGAATACTGTAAAAAGGCATGTACACGCAGTAGGCCTACAATTGTTAGGGTTTTGAGAAGTTTCGTCTGTGACTGTTTAAATACTGAAGTAGAAGAAAGCAATGAGTGGGATAATCTTCCTCTTGTATTATTGTTCAAATTATTGTTCAGCATGTTTATATCAAAGACAAGGAAATTTAGCTAGCTTTCATTTTGTTGCTGTCAAACATGGTAGCACTGATTGAAGTGAGATTCTCATCCTGTTTTTCAGCAAGCATTTATCAAGCTACCTAGAGCTTTCCTAAATTTTGTCAGCTGTACCATATGTTACTGTTTTGCAGCACTAAAGTAGCTATAACAACTTCCAAAATAAGGAAAGCCCATTTTGTGTCTAAGGGTGATGTGTAAATTTATAAAAACCCCAGAATCTGAGTCTTTTAGTTTCTCTGTATTGTTGATAATCTTCTTTGCAGGTATAGGGGAACAAAGGTGAAAAAATAGTTTCTGTAAGAAGTTCAGACAAAAGTATGTATTTATTCAACAGTTACACTTTCTGCTGCAGACCAATTTGATGTCAATATATTAATTAACGTCTTTTAACCTAATTTGTGTATTTCGTTAGAAATTAAATAAAAACAAGCAGAAACCACACATTCCCCCCAAAAACCACACACCAAAACCCTAAAAAACCTGTTCAGATCCCATAGCCTCTAAAATAGAAGTACTGTGTTTCCTTGTTGTGTGGTGCTTGAATCCCTGCTCAATTCAAGTACTGCAAACATGGGCTCACAGAAGAGAGCTCTGGAAGAGATATGACCCACAAGACATTCTGCTGGGTTTTGAGTCACTTGCTCCTCTGGAGTCTTTGCTCTGAATGTGCTTTTGTTTTCCTGCAGAATCCCTGCTGTGCCAAGCAGACTTCTGCCCTCGTATGAGTACCACACACTGGCTGTTAGCACAGCCCGGTGTTCCACAGAGAGGCCAAATCAGCATTGCCCTGTGATTGGGCTCGGAGGAAATAAGCCTTGAATGGATTTTGGAAACAGCCTCTTCCTTGTGATTAAAGAAATAACTGCTTTGTATCTTTTAACTTTAGTTTCGATCTTCTTTCATAACAGTCAAAATGCCTGATTGTGCAAACATCTATTTTAAAAAAAATAAATAATGGTGACTTGGTTTATATAGAGGCAATTGCATGTATAGATTGGGAGTTACTGTTTTAATTTTCCTTTGAAGTTAACACTAAATAAAGTCAGCATTTTGAGAGGAAGCAGCTCATATTCTGTCTTCAACAACATGAAGAGCCAGACAGAAAATAAAACTTCACCTGCCCTAATCCATTAAAATCCCTACATTTTACAATGATATACATGTCTGAAACGTGGCACAGGCAGTTACCAGTTGAAAAAGATGCCATACAGAGGATCAAAAAATGTAGAAAGCCTAATGAAAAGGGACAGCCTGGTTTTACAGTCTGGCAGGAGGATAGCACTGAGATTAGGGGATTGAGCAAAAAGCCAGCGTGCAGAATTGCGGGTTTTTATATAATGGCTTTAGTAAGTATCCTTTAGGACCCAGTGGAAATGTTTAGTGAGGCAAACTTGGTGAGTAATGGCCAATCATTTAGCAGTGATGAGGGAAAAGCTCTGAATGCGAAGCCCCTTGAAAGCCTGTCGAACGCATCATGCAGGGAACGCAGCGTTTCTGACACTGATCGCCGACCAACGCGCCACGCCGGAATTAGAGTTGATTCAATGTTTAAGCCTGGGGGGACTTGTACTACAGGAGGTCACTGGAGTGCAGAGTGCCCGGCTCCCATTTCCAGCAAGATGCCTTATTTCACAAAACTCCTTTTATTAATATGCTGTTTAGCTCTTCTTGTGGAAAGCAGAAAACACAGGAGGAGGAGGTGGACAAGCCATCTGGATGCGCAGAGGGCAAGGTAACGGTTACTAAACCGTGTGTGGATCTTTTCCTGGAGTCTCACAAATGCATTACTACAGGGACATAAAAACCCGATCTGTCAATGTCTTTGTGTGTATTGTGTGTGCAAACAGCTTTATAGATAATGTTTTTATAACAGTGTCTGGTAGTATAATCAGTTTTATCTGTAAGTGGACACTTCTAATGCTAACCTTGATTAACCGTGAGTGAGGCAGGTTTTGCAGAGAAGTTGACTACTTCAGCATGGATTGTGGTAAAATTGTTCTTAGCCATACATGCAAATTACTGAAAGAATTCAGAGGAGTTGCAATCAATAGAGACGTTCAAATGTGCATACTGTTTAATGTTTCAGCACTGTTTCAGGGGCAGGTTATTTACCCACTTGCTGGAATGTCTTTGTTACTTATGTTCACTTGGATTTGCCCATTATGCTCTGACAATTTGAGATGGGGATGTTGGTTAGCACACATTGTGGTAATTAATAACAAAATAAACCCTGGAAGTTACCCAGGGATTGTAAAATTAAAAATATATTTTGAAGAAATACATGGAAGCTTTAAAAAAAAGTTAAGTGAAAGCACAAGAAAGAGTTAAAGGTCTTAGTAAAGTTTATTAGATTTACCGCTGTAGAGATTTGTCCAGAGGTTTACATTAGAAAAGATAATCTTCCAAACCTGCCAGACAGTCCAAAGTATGTTATCCTTTTTTGTGGTTATGTCATCCAGTGGCAATTATATCTTACAAGACTATTCATTGTTTGAAGGGCTCAAAAATAAAATTGGGTTAATCCATCTTATTAAATGGTTTACTATGGCAGTAAACTTTCATATTTTATTTTTGTGGACTTCTTGGTTTATCACTCAACACTTTTATAGGGAGCATTGTTACTTGAATGTTTTGAAAAGAAATGTGATATAATTGGAAGCAAAGAAAACATAACATGCTATGAGATTTACACTACTTATTAAAAAAATAGTGGCATATGCTTTTAGTGACATAAATGTTAAAAAGCTGGAACAGCCAGGGCCTGATCCTGAAATCCTAAAGTCATCTGAAGTTTTATCACTGATGTTCACAGAATCTCAATTATTGAACGAAATCTTTCACTGAACTCTGAAAATATTTCAAAGTCTATATTCTGAGGAATGCGGGGGATTGAACAGTAGCACTGCCTTGCAAACCTTTCCATGTAGTAGAGATCGTGTGCTTTGAAGTAACAAAATAGTATAAATCCTTCTTTAATTATCAATTTGCCCTGAAGTAGAGCTGTTCCATGGATTTAAAGTTTTGTACTTTGTTTGAACATGGAGAAAATAATTTACAGTTTCTACAGTGCCGATATCTTCATGAGCTGTAACAGTGTGACAGTCAAAGCACTGCTAAAATTATTTTTATAAATATACTGTAAAGAGTAACAATACTATTTAGTTTTCTGTGGTGTAATGATTTTAATGAACAATTTTCCATCTAGGTAGGACCTGAGGAACTATATGCCAGACATATATATATATATATAGAGAGAGAGAGAGAGAGAGAGAGATAAACACACCCACACCCACATACAATTCCTGTGCAATGTAGTTATTTAAAATTTTATAAAATCAGGTTTTAGGGATTGTCAAATGTGAATGACATTTTAAATACAGAGAATTCTGCAATGTTGCAACAAAAAGAAATGTATGGAGCAGTGTCATTAGTATTTTAATTTTTAGTTATGTAGAAAAAATTTTGTTGTCTCTCAACCAACAATGAATAGTGGACTATTCTAGTAAAAGGAAACTAAAACTAGTTCCTAAACTGGTTTCCTAATCATGTAAGAGAAATAAAAGAATGATATTTAAAATAATTTCATCACATTTTCTGCCTAGTATTTCTCTTGCTGACTTACCGTAAGAAACAGAGTAAATTTTACAGTAAACTTCTCTTATTCAAAAAAGTTTATTCCTATGTTTGGGAATGTACATTTGATAAGTTTCATATTTTGTGTCCACTAAGGTGATCAATCAGCCTGATCTAAAGATCTTTATATTGACTTGAAGAAGATAGCTTGAGTTGTGCAGGTGCAGAACACCTTCAGTGCTGTAGTTTCTTACTTGGACATTGCACAGAGGTTCCCATGGTGCAGAGGTCCTTCCCCATGGAGCTCCGGGGGCTTGGGGTGGCTGGTCCTGCAGGTTCTGGGGCAGCTCTCTGCCACCGTTCTGCAGAGGAGTTGTTGAGCCTGTGCCTAAGTGGGAAAGGAACATGGGGAAAGTCAGGTTAGGAACCCAAGTTTAAAAATGCCAGGTTAAGGTTTGCCTGTGCATCCTTAATTACTCCCAGTGGTTTGTGTTAATGAATTGTAACACATTATTTTTTTCGATGAGCGGTGCCTTGCTCAGCATGCTGAATGGATAATCCTTGCTTGATTAGAAACTGCCTTGCATTTAATTTTCTCTTACTCTTGCAT
>VZTH01009690.1:0-23996 GCA_013397815.1 Aleadryas rufinucha
GGATGGAGCCTCTCGGGGGTTTGCTCGCAGCTGGCCCGTTGTACCCCGTTCCTCGGTAAAAGGAAATAAAGCGTCTTCCGAGAGACGCTGCGGAGGCCTGGGTGGTTTCCCCCCGGGAGAGGAGTTGCTAGCGCAGGACGAGTTCTCGGTGTTTCACCCGTTGCTGAAGGATGAGAATCTCAGCCACAAAATCGGTTTCACGAGGCTGATTTGGTGCTGGGGACGTTCGGGTGTGAGGCCTCGGCGCTTTGGCCTCACTGCGCTGCTCTTGCTGACACAACTCTCCGGTTTCAGAGGCTCCCATCTCCTGGCGCACTCCAGCCCTCTGTGCTCTCCAGCCCTCGCCCTTGTCCAGCTGGTGGATTCCCAGCTAACCTGGACTTCAAGAGACTCCAAAACCCATCCCTGGCCACGCCGTGCCTGCCTGGGCGCTGCCCTGCCCCGCTCCCCTGCCCACACCTTGCACACTTCCACCCGCCCTCGGCAGCAGCTCCCGGGTGCGTCCCCGCCCCGCCGAAATCCTGGGAGCCAGGCAGCCAAAATCCTGACAAAACAGGTCGCAGAGCCTCCTGCAGGAAAAAAGTCCCTGCGACAGAGAGTCGTGGATGAGCTGAAGCATTACTACGATGGGTTCCACCTGCTCTGGATTGACACCAAGGTGGCTGCCAGGATGGTGTGGAGGCTGCTGCACGGGCAGGTGCTCACCAGGAGGGAGAGGCGAAGGGTGAGTGCCACAACACGTGGATAAAGTGATGCAGTAAGAGGCTTAACCCCTTCTTTGGACACGTTTTGTGTGTCTGGCTGAGTGATTATCTCTGGGTAATCTCTGCTCTGCCCTCCTCTGTACAGCTGCTGAGAACTTGTGCAGATCTCTTCCGGCTGGTTCCCTTCCTGGTGTTTGTCATTGTCCCCTTCATGGAGTTTCTGTTGCCTGTGTTCCTGAAGCTCTTCCCTGAAATGCTGCCCTCGACGTTTGAGACGGAGTCAAAGAAGGTTTGTGTCCTCTCTGAGGTTGTGGGGTGTCCACAGCTGCTCAGAACATCTGTGCAGAGCTGCTGGAGGTGAGGATCTGACCCTGCCAATGCATGAGACATTCCCAGCTTATTCCTGAGCTGAGTGGGAGAGTTGGAAGGTGGTGCTGTAGACAGGGATCAGAAAAAATGTGCACAGCAATTCCATTTCCTGCGTTATATTTTCTAATTTACAATTTTGTATTTCCCAAATGAAGGAAGAAAAGCAGAAGAAGAAGTTAAATGCAAAGCTGGAGTTAGCCAAGTTCCTGCGGGAGACCATTGTAGAGATGGCCAAAAGGAACAAAGCAGACACAGGACAAGGGAAACAATTCTCCTCTTACCTGCACGAGGTAGGATGGGCCGTGCTGGGGGTGGCAGCTGTGGCACCAGCACACCTTCAGTGCTGCTGGTTTGGGCAGAGAACACGGGATTTGTACCGAGATTGTGGAGACGTTTGACAGCCCAGAGCTGCCCTGGGTGCAGGTGCTGTTCCCTGCTGACCCTGCTGTCAGAGCTGTGCTCACAGGAATTCCCACCCCGTGAAACCTCCAGTGGCCGCTCAATAACAGTTTCAGTTTGACTTTTAACTGTATCGTCCTGTTTCCATCAGAGACGGGAATTCCAGCGTGAGGGAGGGGAAGGGGGGAGGAGATTCCCAGACGGTGCCCCGGCTCAGGTTTGCGTTTGTCCCTTTGTTCAGATCCGTCACAGCGGCCACCGGCCCAGCACGCAGGAGATCGTCCGCTTCTCCAAGCTCTTCGAGGACGAGCTGACCCTGGAGCACCTGGAGCGGCCGCAGCTGGTGGCCCTGTGCAAGCTGCTGGAGCTGCAGCCCATCGGCACCAACAACCTGCTGCGCTTCCAGCTGCTGCTGCGGCTGCGCAGCATCAAGGCCGACGACGAGGTGAGCCTGAGGCAGCACGGAGGAGTTGCTCGGTGCTCGCAGGCTCCCTGCCCGCAAGCCCTCCACAGGGCGGGAGTTTGATACTGCTGGGAGTCAGACCCTCCCCGTGAGAGAGTCCAGAAGGGAACAGAGTGAGAGTTCATCTCCCTGCACCCCTGCAGTCTTTGGGAAAGGTGGCACTGCAGACGTTGTCACTAGAACGTTTCATTTTGGAGTCGTGCTAACTTACAAGAAAAGGGATGTTTCAAGGTGCAGTGGGGTCATTTGGAAAATGGAACCAGACTTACACATGCAGAGTGGAGGGACAACAGGTAATGGCCATAAGTTGCAGCAAGGGGAATTTCAACTTGGTAAGAAAAAAAAAATAAGATCAGTGAGTGGGTAAACAGCGGAAGAGGTTGTCTGGAGGCTGTGAAATCCCCATCCCTAAAGAGGCTCAAAGCACAAATGGAACATGCTGAGCGGTTTTGAACAGGAGATTGGACTGGGGACCTCCAGAAGTCTGTTCAGGTGCAGCAGGGCCTTGGCTACTCTGTGCCTGGAGGGGAACATTGCTGTTCATTGCAGATGATTGCCAAGGAAGGGGTCAGTGGCCTGAGCGTGTCGGAGCTGCAGAGCGCCTGCAGGGCCAGAGGGATGCGCTCACTGGGGCTCTCTGAGGAGCAGCTGAAGGAGCAGCTTGGGCAGGTGAGTGTGCCCTGGCCTGGGCTGGTGTGGGCAGGTTCCTCGCAGGACAGATTCCAGGCAGTGGTCAGGTACAGCAGGCACAGCTTCCTGAGAATTCATGCACAGATTTCAAGCTGGATCCTCACCTGCAGAGCTGAGCTCTAAGGCATGAAGGGTTCAGATTATATCCTAGACCAAAGAGAAAACCAAATAACCAGGGCCAGCTAGAACCAAGGTGAAGTGGGGTGTATTATTAACTCCTCAGACCCATTTCTTCTCATTATGGTAACTTAAAACTGTATTAGCCAAACTCAAGATTGCTTTAAGGACAAAGAGTGTTGTGTTAATCAATACCCACATAGAGCCAATATGAAATAACTTTCCCTTCTGTTCTCTTCCAACAGTGGCTGGATCTGCATTTAAAGGAGAACGTTCCTTCTTCTCTCCTCCTGCTTTCCCGTGCCTTGTACTTGATAGACATGAAGCCACAGTCTGTTCCCATTCCACAGAACAAGGTGAGTTGTTTGAATAGAACTTGTAGGTTAATAGCTCAACCATTATATGTTATAAAAATGAATGACTGTGACAGGAATCTTGTTTTTTGATCCTACAAGTGGACTGAAGTTATTACTGTGTTCTTCTGCAGACAGGTGAAGCTGCTGGAGTGATGACATCTGTACTTGAAGGTCAGGAGACCCTCCTGGATCCTGCCCCTGTTGTACAGGGAAGAAAGGTTAGAAATAGCAGTCTGCAAGCAGGAAAATGTGCTGAAATCGTTGGGAGTTGAGTGTGACCAAACCTTTCCAAAGCTAGACAAAACCGTGGCACAGAGCACGAGCAGTGTCTGTTCTTGCGCTGTGTCGATGTTGCCCCCCAAGAGCCTCACAGCTGCATGTTGTGACTGAAGAGGCAAGGGAAGGGAGCAGGGATCTGCTGTGGCACCCCTGCTCCTGTTGCTGGGAGCAGTTGGTTATTCAGTACCATGGCACTGGCTCCCAGCCGAGGAGGGCTCACGACCTGAATTGCTTCAGACCTCAGCCCAGGTACCTTTACCTCAGAGAAGCCAGCTAAAGAGGACTTGTTTCTAGCCCTCCTACTGAATTTGGGCTCAGTTTTCCTGGACAAAATGAGCCAAAGTGTCCAGAGTAAGAAAGCCAGAGCATATGGTTCTCAGCATCACGCTGCAGTGAATTCTTTAGATTAGTCCCAGCTGATAAAAGCAGCAGCAGGAATCAAAGAATATTGTATCAACTGCCAGAAATATTTCCACGTAGTCAAATTGTGCTGGGGAAACAATGGAAATGCCAGCACAGCTTTCACAGAGGGAGCAGGGAACAGCCTGACTCAGAAGGGAGAAGGGGCTGTGGGGTTTTGCCCTTTCCAAGAGGGTTCTGTGACTTACAGCTGCTTTTTCCTTAAAGAATGAAGAATTTGTGTCCCAGCCAACAGAGAAATTGCCATTCTCAGAAGCGTCAGTGAAGCCTCCCCCACGAGAGGTGAGCTTGTCAGAGTTCTTACACTTCCCAAAAGAGATTGTTCTTCACACAACTTAGAGCCAAGCTGTGGAATTTTGTAGTACAGGACGCTGTGAACGCTGAGTTCGAGGAGCAGCTGGAGAAACTGGATGAGAGCTGCACTGAGGGCTATTCAATACAGAAATACCACACCTGGCATGGGAAGACACCTCCAGAAAAGATTTTGAATTTCAAGAAACATTTGTACTGCCTAAAATCTGCCCTTTTCTCTTGCCCCTAGACCAAAATGGAAGCGTCCCAGAGCAGCAAGGCTGGTGCCAACGGAGCCTAACCTGGAGCCAGCACTGGGAGGGAGCAGCTTCCATCTCCACACCTCCTGCAAAGGGAGCAGGGATTTCCCAGGAGGCTGCTCTACACAACGAGGCAGTAGCCCTCAGGGGCCTCTCTCTCTCTCTCTGTCCCAAGGTTGTTAGCAGCTAGGCCACTGCTGTCTGGATGGCCCCAGCTTCTCTTTTGCACTGGATCCTTGCCCTGCTACTTTTAACTTATGGTGTAAATATGTTAATAACGGTGCTGCTGTCTGTGCTGTTCCTGAGCAGGTGTTTGTGCTTAGCAAAGGCAGCTTTTCATGTCAGAATGGCACAGAACAAGCTGGGCTGGGGGTCCAGCAAAGCCTGTTCTGCAGTGTGAAATCCTCTGCAGGAACATCCCCACACACCCAGGGCCAGCAGCTTGTCCTGAGTGTCACAGCTCAGGCTCTTGGTCCTGATTAGGGTGGTTGAACCAGTGACCAGCCCACAATGACCCACGTGGCCACAGTTTTACTGAGGAGGGCAACCACAGGGAAGGAAGGAAGGAAGGAGGGAAGCAGCACTCGGTGCTCTGGTGGAACTGAGCAGAAGGACTTCAGACCTTGCTGGACAGGAGCAGAGCAGGGACAGAACAGCCTCCACCTGTGAGTGTTCGCTTCCCCCGTGAGAGCTGTGCAGGTGCCACACACTGTGACAGAATCAGACTTGCACTTTCAGGGTCCCTCTGGGTCATGTGAGGGAGCAGCCCAGGACGTGCACAGCTCCCCCAGGTGTGGAGATTTGGTTAATCCTTACCAGGCTCAGAACACACACCAAGTGCTCTCCATACTTTGCAAAGCAACTCCTCACACGCTCCAGTGATGACTCAGTTTTTGCCAGACTCTCAGAGGATACTGAAAAGCTGTTTTTAGCATTTGTTAAATTTTTTACTCTGTCCTATGTAAATGCTCAGAAATTACTCACATTATGGATTTTAAATATGTATATTTATACTTACTGTAAAATTAGATTTGGTGCTAAGTAGGAATGAAATGTCTCTTCCAGAAGTCAGACAGCCTTTAGAACAACCCGACTGAAAGCCAGTTCTCCGAGGTCAGGTGTGAGCAGCACTTTATACCTGAGGCCTCAGGTGCCTGCAGCAGAGCAGAGCCAGCTGTCAGGTGTCCTGTGTCCTCAGCTCTGTACCTGAACCTCTCCCCGTTCCTCCAGCCCGTCCGCAGTGCCGGATCTGTGTTTAATAAATGGGAGCAAACGTTATTTCAATAAAATAACAACACCCTTGCTGTGGAGTCACTGCTGCCTCTTAGCGTGCTGATGAGGGAAGGCGCCTCCTCCTGCCCGGTGTTCCAGCCTGTGACTGCTCCCGCTCCCAAAACCGGCGGAGGGAGAGGAGGAGGCTGGCGGGTGTCCTGGGCGGGATGAAGGCAGAGCCAGCCTGTGCCGGCTGCCGAGGGAGCAGCACATTCCTCTGCTGAGAGGTTTCACAGATGGAGAGGGGCTGGCGGGGAGCCTGGACATCACCTGGGCACCGCCCTTCCGTGGGCGAGCTCTGGGTGGGCTCTGGTGCCTCCCACGTCCCCATCCTCCGGCCATGCACCACCAGGACCACGTCACCCTGGTGTGTGTGCAAGGGCTCGGGCCGTGTCCGTTTGCCTCCTGTGTTTTCAATTTAGAAAGATCTGGAAGCTGGGACTCACTTTTCCTTGGGTTTCCCGCGGTGAGCACCAGCCCCGCACCCGCGTTCAGCCTGAAGCGAGCGTGGGGCTGTGGCAAAGCCTCCCTCCTCCCGGGGAGCCGGGCCCTGGAGCAGGCAGAGGGGGATGAACCCGAGGCAACCCCAGGCCGCTTGCACACCCCTGAACAAACCCATTTTCAGATCAAAAACCCCCTCCTCCACCAGCCCTCACAGGTCACTGCAGCTGCAGGGCTCTCAGGGGGGACGTGCCCAAGTGTCGCCTCTGCCTGGCACGTCGGGACCCCGGGCACCTTCCCAGGGCCGCTGTGCCCTGCAGGCACACGGAGGGGAGAGGCAGAACCCTGCTGCATGACCTTCCGAGCGAGGGGAGGAAACGACCCCCGTGGAGCCCCATAAATCACGGGATTCTGTTCTGCAGCATTGGGCGAACGAAACGCTGCAGAGATCCAAGGCCGTGTGTGCTTTGGCGTGGGGAGAGCTTTTCCAGCCACGCCGGTGCCAAACACCTTCCAGTCTCCCCTCAGCCTGGAGAACCAGCTCCTCTGCTGTTTATCCTTCCCCCGGGCACCCTCACACCATCGCTGCTCCAGCCTGGAGCCGGGGGTTGGGGCGCCCGTGTCCGTCCCCCCTGCCCGGGAGTCGGGGATTTCTGCGGGATGCTGCTCGGCACCGGCTCCTGTGCCAGCGCCAGCCCCGGGCCTTGCGTCAGCCTCTTCCCCAGAAAGCTGCTGGGGAAAGATGCCCCGGTCAGCACTTTTGGAGGAGATTAGTATTCAGAGGGAAAAGCGGTGATTTAGTGCGGCCCAAGCACAACAAAGGCTGGGATTTACAGCTCCCGGATCCCAGCGCCACATTCCTGCAGCCCTTCTGCCTCTGCTATAAACGTGTAACAAAGGAGACGGAGCTTTATCCCGGCCTAAAGTAACGTGGGACGAGGGCAGCACTGTCAGACCTTGCATGGAGCGGGATGGGGTGCAGGTGGCAATGTCCCCGAGGTGTCCCCAGGGACGGTCCCATCCCACTGCCCATCACACTGCCCATCACACTGCCCTCCTGCTCCTCCTCATGGTGCCCACACGGTGCAGGGCAGGGCCCACCACAGCAAGGGTTTGGGGGAGCCACATGCCCTGGCTGCAGCTGCACACATCTGGCTCTGGCTCTGCTCAGCTGTGGGTGGCCAGGGCGGGCTGGAGCTGGACCCTGGGGTCCTGCTGACCCCACAGCTGGGTGGGACATGGGGGATGGAGGGTGGCTGAGGGGGCTCAGGGCAGCCATGGCCCCCAGGCTGGGGGGATCGCTCCCCACGCATCTGCTGAGCCGTGCTCCAAGCTGTGGGACCCCGTGCCAAGGTGGAATGGCACAGGAGGTTCCTGCCACGGCTGGCAGTGGGACAAAGCCCAGCTCAGCGCTGGAGGAGCAGCCACGTCCTGGGCTGGGGCCAAGAGATTGTCCCAGCCCTGCACAGTCCGAGGGCTTTAAAAGGAGAGAACGAGGAAGGCAAGAAGTGGAGAAGACAAAGGATGCTGTGAGAGCCAAACGTGGTGTGGGCCAAGCACTCGGCAGCCACAGATGCCCAACACGCCCCAGCTGCTCAGGGGGCTCCTGAGGGCAGCACCTTCAGATCCTGCATTGCTCTGGAGCCATTTCCCAAGGGAAATCCTGTCCCCCTCCTAAGCGGAGACCCTGGTGCTGGGCAGTGCTGGGGGGGCTGCAGCCACCCCCTGGGCAGGGGCCCAGCTGGGGGGTGCTTTGGTCCTGCGGGTCCCCCACAGCCCTGAGCGGGGTGCTGAGGCCAGTTTTGGGGTACGCCCATCTCCCGGATTGCCCACATGGAGAGGATGCCTTACCGGGAAGAGAAGAGAGGAGCTGAATCTTCCTGCTGGGGCCCCGTGCTCAGGCAGCCCTGTCCCGTCAGCCTCCGTGGTTCCTGCTGGGTGCCAGCCAGGGCAGCACCCCGGGGACCCTCCATGCCTGTGTCCCCACGTCCCCACGGAACGCGGTGGGCACCCGGCCGCACGTGCCCCTTCCCCAGCCCGGCACTGAGCACCAGCAGCTCTGCTGCAGCTGCTCTGCTTATTATCATATTTAATTGCCCTCCTGGTAACCCCAGGAAATGAGCAGGAGACGGTGAGAGCTGCAGTTTGGGATGATGTAAACACCAACTCCAGCTCTCCCTGCGCCTCGCCAAGCCGGTCCCGGAGAGAGCAGTGATTTATGGAGCCCCCCAGCCCTGCTCCCCCCGCCTGGGCTGCGAGTTTAATCCAGGGCCGCAAATTCAACATAAATCACTTGATTAAAAGCTCTACTTAATTTAAAGGGGGTGGGGGGTGGGCAGAGTGCAGCTGATCGATTTAATTTACACCGGGAAATAGCAACAAGCAGATGCATTTAAAAAGGCCGGGGAGGCCGGGGCCGGTGATGCTGCAGCTGCTTCAGCTGCCTCAGCTTAACCATTTAAGGGCTCTGGAGGGGCTCGCAGCCCCTCTCACCCCCCTCCCTCCAGGCACGGTCAGCCACCTCCCACACCACTGCCCCAGCCCCGTGGGGTGCAGGGTGCTAAAACATATCTACAGGGAGTGCTGGAGCCCCAAAAACCAGAATTCCCACAGAACCAGCTGCCATCCTGGCTGCTCCCTGAGCGTCACCTTCCCAAACTGCTGCTTGGATGAGCTTGAGCACGCAGAGCCCTGGCAGCCCCCTCCCCATCGCCCCTCCAGGGACGGGCCGCGGGCGGCGAAGTCGCGGTTAAAGTCTTTAATAATTACAAGAATTCCAGATTCATTACAGAAGAGTTTACAACAAATAATATTTCTCCATACAAAGGCAAAATAAACTTTTCAAGTAACAGCGGCCTGGCTCCAGCGTCGCGACACCGGCGGCAGGGAGGGAGGGGTTACAGGTGGCCCCTGCCCCGTCCAGCCCGGGAAATGCCCCGTCCGGCCCGGTGGAGCACAACTCAGGCCGTGGGACAGCCCGGGGAGCACGGACGGGCAGAGCTGGGGTGAGGCTGCTCCCCGGTAAGGCACTGGCAGGGGAGCACGGCGGGGCTGGACCGGGCCGGGCTGGAGCCGCCCGCGTCCCCCCGCTCCTCCCAAAGGCCGGTGACGGCCGGGCACGGGCGGCAGCGCTGTCCCCGGGGCACCGTCCCCACCCCGCAGCGGTGCCCCATCCCCGCACACCAACGGGGTGCCGCGGGCACTGCCCGGCCCCGGCCCCGCCGGAGCCCCGGGACGGAGCAGGGGGGACGCGGGGCCAGGGCAAGGCCAGGCACGTAATGACAACGGGTTCCCAAAAGGCATCGACACATTATTATTATTGTTTAATACAACCCCATATAAAACTGAAGCAGCAGCAGCAATTTTTATCGAGGGACCTAAACTGAAATAGGTTTAGAACATAATTTAAAAAAATAAAAACAGCAAAAATAGCAAAATATATGAATTTTTTTTTTTTATAGCAACTGATATCTACCAGCCACTAGTACCTTCCTACCAAACTGGTATATCTCTGGTAACAACCCTTTTTAAAAAGACATGTAAATATATATTCATATTTATACATATTTTTCGTTATGTACACGGTACTCTGGGTTTAGCACAGGTGGGTTCGGGTGCCTCTGAGCAGTGCTGGGCGCTGCACCCGCTGTGGCTCCTGCCCCGGCTGTGCCGGGCACGGCTCAGCAAAGCCCGCTGGCGCTGGCACCGCGGGGCTGCAGCCCCGGAGCAGCCCGGGCAGAGAGGGAGCCCCACACCAGCGAGGCTCCTGGCACACCAGCGAGGCTCCTGGCACACCAGGGCTCCCAGCACACCAGCGAGGCTCCTGGCACTCCAGTGAGGCTCCTGGCACACCAGTGAGCCTCCTGGCACACCAGGGCTCCCGGCACACCAGCGAGCCTCCCGGCACACCAGGGCTCCCGGCACGCCGAGGCTCCCCCCTCGTGCAGCCGCAGGATCCGGGTGCTGCTCCCGGCTTATCAAGTTCTCCAGGTCGCAGACCAGCCCGGCTCTCTGTGCCCTACCAGGATGTGCCACCCTGGGGTGCCCGGCTGGCTCTTTGGCCGTGCGCTGCCCACGGGAGAGGATTTCAGCTCGACCGAGTGGGAATACTCAAGCACAGAATTCGTGGAAAAGAGGCTTAAAAACGAAAGGAGGAGATGCCATAAAACCACCGTAGCCGAACCCTTTGGGCTGTGGAGAGCTGGCACGAGGCGGCAGGAGAAGCTGGCAGGAGGTGGGTGGTTTTGGTTACGTGAGATGCTGCGGATGTCTCTGAACCCTTTCTGCAACAGCTCGGCATGACCAGGCTGTGCAGGCAGCGTCCACGGGCACGGCACGGCACGGCACGGCACGGCACCCCGGGCAGTGCCACCTTCAGTGTCGCTTCAGTCCGCCGTTGCTGTGCTGAGGGGGGAACTTGGGAAGGCACGGCTCGTCCGGGAGCGGGTCGTGGGAAAAAACAGAGTCCTCTCCCGAGGAGCAGGTGGAGCTGCGGGTGTCCGGGAAGCCGGGGGAATACTGATCCAGCGGCATGGAGAGGTCCAGGTACTCCTGAGAGGGGCAAACGCCAAGGATGGGCTCAGGGGGGGACCGGGCAGCCCCCAGGGAGCACCTCGCCCGGGTGCCACCAGTGCCACCTCTCCTACCTGGTTGGAGGTCATGGCCACGATCCTGTCCAGGTCCTCCACCAGCTGCTTGAAGGTGGGTCTCTGGGAAGGGACGGCGTGCCAGCAATCCCGCATCATCATGTACCTGCGGGGGCAGGGGGAGGCAGGGGCTCAGCCTGGGGCAAGCAGCTGGGGACCCCCACCCACGGGAGCAGAGGAGCACCAGGAACGCGCCCCTGTGCCACGGCCAGTGAAGATGCTGCTCCGGGGATTTAGGGTAATCCCCTGTGTGGAAGGAAGGGAAACTCTCCCTCCTGCCCTCATGACCTAGGGCTGTTTGAGGAGGAGGATGGACACAGCCCGGGCTGGTCCCTGGGCTGGGGTCACTCTGGGATTCCCTCCTGCCAAGGGATAATGGAGGGAGATGCTGATTATCGCAAATCTGACGGACTGATGGTTTTGCAGGGCTGGGAACTGCTGGGACTGTAACTCCAAACATCTGCCCGTCACCCTCCATGCCCCAGCCTGTGTTCTGGGCCAGGCAGTGGCACTCAAGAGACTTCAAACCCCTCCTCCCCACCCTAGCACCGCACTCACAGCTCGTTGGTGCAGTTGCTGGGCTTGTCCATCCTGTGACCTTCCTTCAGCAGCTTGAAGAGCTCCTCAACGGGCACACCGGGGTAGGGCGACCCACCCAGCGTGAAAATCTCCCACAGCAGCACCCCGAAGGACCACCTGGGAACACAGGGCGGATGCTGGGGCACCGGCTCTGGGGGGCTGACACCCCGCTGGGCCCCAGCTTGGGTACGGTTAGAGGTTGGTTTGCTGGGAGGATCAACCATGAATGGGTTTGATTGACTTTGCAGGACAAATGTAGCAGCAAATACAATTGGATTCCCAGCACCAAATACAATTTGGATTCAGAATGTTTGGTGGGCTGACACCAACTGTAATTTCATTAAATCCAGACCAATCCCACCCGTGCACCTCCCCAGCAGACGCTACTCACACGTCACTCTGGTGGGTGTAGATTCGGTCGAAGAGAGCCTCGGGGGCCATCCACTTCACGGGCAGGCGACCCTGAGACACAAAACCCCTCACTGGCTCCGTGCCACCTGGCTGCGAGGGAACCTGGGCCGGGGCCCTGCACGCCCGTGGCATTCCCAGCACAGCCTGGAGCACCCCCGGCATCCCCACCCCACAAAACCCCTCGCACGCCGCTCACATTTGTCGTCTTCTTGTAGTAATCGATGTGGTGGATGTCACGGGCCAGCCCGAAGTCAGCGATCTTCATCACGTTGTCCTCCGTCACCAGGACGTTCCTGGCTGCCAGGTCCCTGTGGATGCACTGACCGAGCACGGGGCCGTCAGCCGGGCCCCCGAGCCGCCGGACGGGTCCCCACGATGGGACGGGCGGGGAGGGAAGGGTGAATCCCCCCAGGCCCAGCTGCTCCATCCCACCGCAGCCTCCTGGCAGCTCCTCACCTTCTTGGAGGCCAGGTACTCCATGCCCCGCGCCACCTGGTAGGCACAGGAGACCAGGTCCTTGAAGGAGAGCTGCTCCTCGGGGACGCGGGTGGGGTTGTAGCAGTACTCCATGCCCGGGGGCCGCCGCGCCTGCAGGTACTCCCGGAGGTTGCCCTTGCTGGCGTATTCCACGATCACGTAGAGGGGGCCTGAGGGGACGGCGTGATGAGAGGCTGGGGCAGGGAGTGGGGACCAGGCCAGCCCCTCCCAGTGGAGGGGTGGCAGAGGGGACACCTCCTCCCGCTCATGCGCCCTCACCGTCCTGTGTGCAGGCTCCCAGCAGGTTGATGATGTTCTTGTGCTTGCCAATCATCTTCATCATCTCCATCTCAGAGATGAGGTCAGACAGGTCCTTCTCCGTGGCGTCGGCTGAAGTGGAGAAGGCAGCAGTCAGGGGGTGCCGGGCTGGGATGCAGACCCCGGGCCCCAGCCAGGGCTGTGGCACCACCAGCCAGGACCACCCCTCTCACCGCCACTTACACTTGAGCATCTTCACTGCCACCTTGGTCACACGGTTGGGCTTGTCCTTGTCAAGGCCGATGGCTTCAGCCAGCACCACCTGCCCGAAGCACCCTTCTCCCAGAGGCTTGCCCAAGATCAGCCTGGTGGGAGAAGACCCCGATGCAGGGGCAGCAGGTCGGTCCCAGCAGCAGCACCACCATCCTCACCCAGCTCCCAGCGGGGCAGGGCTGGACCTCACCTGTCCCGGGGCAGCTCCCAGCGCGGGTCCTCGGGCAGCTCGTACTCGGACACGCCGGCCAGCATGGGGGTGCCGCTGGAGGAGAGGCGCGAGGGCCGCACCAGCATCACGCCCGAGTTCATGGACGAGCTGGAGTCGGCCGACACCTGCGGGGGGACCGTGGGTTACCTTCACGCAGCACCCGGGCCCGCGGCTGGCTGCCCCCCAGGAGGAGATGGTGATGGGAGCCTTCACCCCTGCCCGCAGCCCCCTGCCCTCCCTGCCCGTGCTCCTGCCAGTGCTGCTCCCCTGTGGAATTTTTAATGAGTCTCCACCACGCTGCAGCCCAAAGGGCACAGCCTGGGAGCTCCCCCATCTCCTCCGTGCGTACCACGCTCTGCTCAAACCTTACACTGCTGTGAATCCTCCTGGTCCTCCTCATGAGCCCCGTCCAGGGGGGATGAGGGGGAGCTGTGCAGCCCCCCTGCCCTGCTCACTGTGCTGCCGTCAGAGGCACAGCCCCGACAGTCCCCATCCCACGCCACCGGTGGGCACGGCTGCAGCGGGTGGCACGTGCAGCAGCAGGGTGAGACAGTCCTGGATCTTCCCATCCCTCCTCCCCCACATCCCCCGGGAAAGGCTGGGCTCCAGGAGGGGCAGTAGGTGCAAACAAACCCCCTCTCTACTTTCTGTTACCTGTCTGCGCAGGGGGATGCTCTTGGCCAGCTTGTGCACGGCCAGCTGGCTGTTGAAGTCCGTCTTCTTGGTGGTGCTCTTCAGCTTGTAGATGATGATGGTCACCACCATGCAGGAGATGAGGAAGGCCCCGATGCAGTAGATGATGATCTCCAGGTAGAAGGGAGACGTCATCATGGCTGGGGTGTCTTCAATAGCTGGGTCGGCGTGAACAGGGTGTTTGTTAGCACCCTCCAGCCCCAGGGAGCGGCACTGGGGGAGCCCCTGGCTCCTGCCCAAGCTCGGTGGGGACGTCAGTGCAGCAGGGACTGGGGGCTGCCCCCCCAGCCTGGCAGGGAAGGCGTGCAAGCAGCCCCCAGCTCATCATCCCCATGGCCAAGCAATGCCTGCACCACATCTGCAGGCGGCCCAGGGCGGGATGGGGTCAACTGGGACAGGCTGGAAGTGGGGGGGGCAGGGCCTGAGTCACCCCACAGGGATGTGGCACCTCTGGGGACAGGTCTCTGTCCCAGCTGCTATGCTCTGCCCACACTTGGGAGCTGCAGGTCCCTCAGCATCTGGGGTCACCCTGTGCACATGGGATGGGAGGGGGTGTCTGTCAGTGTCCTGGGCTGTGGGAGTCCAGGCCTTACTGGTAATGACTGGGGAGAGCCTGGAACAAAGCAGCCAGTGGCACTGCAGGGGCAGTGACCTGCTGTGGCAGCCTGGGATGGTGGGGAGAAGGGACCCACAGACCCCGCTGTGGTGGGCGAGGTGGTGTTGGAGCCACGAACAGCTCAGAGCCCGCAGCCCTGTGCCACGGTCCGTGGTGAATCCGGCAGGATGGGGCTGCCACCGCACCTTCTGCACCCCCAGCCTGACACCCACAAAGAGCAGAGCCTCAGAGAGAGGTGTAAGAGGGAGCTGGAGATTCCTGTCCCACCTCTGAGCACACCTGGCTGACAAAGCAGTGGCTGATAACTGGGAAGGTTTTGGCCGGAAAGCAATGACCAGGAGCACCCCAAAGACCTTCCCAGAGCTGTTATCAGGCTTTGTTCCCTGCATTGATACTGAGGAGCAGCATCAATGGGGAGGGGGCAGCCGTCCCCGCAGCGCAAGCACACACAGCCCCCGGACGGTCCCACACCGCAGGGCAAGGCCAGGCCCTGTTGGGCAGAAGGGCAGCGCTGCCAGCACCCCCAAACCTCCCTCGGTGCCCCTCTGAGCCCGCAGCGCCGGCCTGGCCTGGCCCAGGAGTGCAGGACCGTCCTGCTCCGGGGAGCAAGCCCTGGTTAAATTCCCCGGGTATGCATTGCTGGGGCCAGGGAGAGAGCGGGGGCAGACCCCAAGTGGGGTGGAGGGGGGCACAGGGCAGGGGGACACTGCCCCGTCCTGCCCCAGCTGCAGGGCAGCCCTGCAGCACCCACGCTGACCAGCTCCGAGGGGACAGGGGCCGGGAAGGGCTCTCTCCCGGACCACAATGCATACGTTGGAAAGGAGGGAGGAAAGGGAGAGGAAGAGGAGTATATACCTTCGAGAACTGTCAACCATGCAGAGTGATGGGAGATCCCAATAGAATTACCCGCCAAACATGTATACTCCCCAGCATCCTCAAATGAGACATTCCTTAAGTGAAGGACTTCCATTTCTTTGTCTGTCGTGTTAACGCCAGCCGTCTGGAAGGAAAAATGGAAGCAAAAAACGGAGAAGCAAACGACATGAGAACTTCTGGGAGGAGGCCAGAGAGGAGGGAGAGCCCAGTCTCATTTGCCAGACCCCCGGGGAGCAGACAGAGACCACTGCAGACCTGCTAGAGAGACCCTCGGGATGACCACTCATCCCGGCGGACCTACGGAGACGCTGGTTAAAACCCTTCACCACACTGAGTGTCCTGCCCATCCGAACATGCTGGCAATGGGCTGCATGGAGAAATCAGCCCAGGCAGAGCCGGCCGGCTGGCCCGTGGGGGGCACAAGGACAGGGACAGGAGGATGGAGATGGGAGGACAGAGATGAAGGATGGAGATGGGAGAATGGAGATGGGAGAACGGGGATGGGAGGACAGAGACAGGACAGAGACGGGAGGATGGCGACAGGAGGACGGAGATGGGAGGGCAGCACAGACAGGGGACACAGCACCGTGCCAGGCTGGGGACACAGCCCCATGCCAGGCTGGGGTGCCTGGGCTGGCCTGAAGGCAGCACCCTCAGAGACCCAGGTTCACTGGTGCCAGACCCAGCAGGGAGCTGGGCAGAGCTCTGGTGTCTGCACGGTGGGGAGAGCAGCACACAGGACAGACAGCAGGACACGAGGAAGACGTGAGCACACAGCAGAGACACTGGGGCACACACGGAGCACAGCGCCCAGCCGGCCCCGCTGGGTATTTTTCCATGGTTGTTGCACCAGAAACACAGCAGAAACAAGAGAGCCGAGAGTTTTGTTTTCCACCGCCAGGCATTCTTCCGATTACCTGTGGCCAGGGGCCTGGTGACAGTGAGCCACGCAGACTGGTTGGCCTCGCCAATATAATTGGAAACCTTACAAACATACTCCCCGCTCTCCGCCTCTGTCACATTATACAGGGTCAGCACCTCCGCATCAGAGCTATTAATCCCCGAGTGCTGGAACAGACCAACAACATGGAGTCACACGGACGGGCTCGGCAGCGGCTCTGCCGGGGCAGGGGCTGCTCCCCCCACACCCCACACCCACAGCTGGGGGGGAGGGATGGGGCTGCACGCCATGGGGGGGTCACAGGAGGAAGGAACAGGGGGGCATGGGGGGTGTAACCCCGCTCCCCCTGCTTCCCAGCGGTCAGGGGCACAGCCGGGGATGGCTGCGTGGAGTCACAGAACGGGTTGGAAGAGACCTTTAAAGGCCACCCAGCGTGACCCCCTGCCACAGCAGGGACACCAGCTGGACTGGTGGCCAGTCTGCCCGCTGAGTGGCACTGCTGGGGTGCAGAGGGGGCTGCTCTCACTGGGACGATCCAGGGCTCAGCTCCCAGCTCCATGCTGGCTCCCCGGGACAGCCCACCCAGCCCTGTGGTGTGTGCCCTCAGGGCTGCAAAGGGACCGCAGGGGGTGTCCCCTCAGGGCTCCAAAGGGACCGCAGGGGTGTCCCCTCAGGGCTCCAAAGGGACAGCAGNGGTGTCCCCTCAGGGCTCTAAAGGGACCGCAGGGGTGTCCCCTCAGGGCTCCAAAGGGACAGCAGAGCCAGCACAGCCGTGGCACAGGACAGCCCTCCCTGCTCCCTGCCCACAGGCTGGTGATGGCTCCGGGGCTCCAGCTGCCCCGAGGCTGGTGGTCCCCAGCCCCAGGTGACTCCTCTGGCCCATCCACGTGGCTGCCACCGCCCTGCTCCTGCCCCAGGGACAGGGAAGCCGGGGGCCGTGGCTGGGGCCATCCAGTGTGTGGCTTTACCTTCAGGATCTGCACGTAGGGCAGGTTGTCGGGGCCGATCTTGCTGCCGTTCACCTCGATGTGCTTCAGCCACTGGATGTGGGGCTGAGGGTCGCTGTAGACCTTGCAGACAAACTCCACGTTGCTGCCCAGGGCCACTGTCTTGTTGGCGGGCAGCCCTGCCTGCAGGATGGGCCGGTGCGGGGACCGCTCTGCGGGACCAGGAGTGGGGCACCTCACAACGGGGTTTGGGGTGCCCTGCTGCCCATCCTCTGCACCCTGCAGCCCCCCACGCCCAGGACCCCCGGCTGAGGTGGGCACCAGTGCACCCAGTGCAGCACTGGTGTCCCCTTCCCCAGGAGCCTGCCTGCAATGGGGGGAGAGCATCCAGGATGGGGGACAGGTGAAACCCCGGGGTGGGGACAGGGACATCAGTACCTATTGGGCGGGGTCAGAGGTCAAACAAACCTATGGAGAGCCCTGGCCCTTAACAAAGTGGCTGCCACTGTGGTGAGTCAGCATTAACAAACCCCTTTGTTCACCTCGCTGACTGTTCCCTTCAGTTTGCTCAGTGTAATCAAATTAAATCACATTTTTAATGGTTCATTTACTGGCATTTAGAGCAGCTCCACATGTGGAACTGCTCAGACCAGCCTTCCCAGCTGGGAATTATGGCTAATAAGGCGATTAGAAAAAGTTTCTGTCTGGTCTATGAAATTATTTTCACCACAATTAAAGATCCCCAGAACGGGGTGGGGTGAACCTTCTGCCCGGCCGGCTCGCTGCCCGCTGTGCTGCACACCGGGGCGGGAGGCCACGGGGATGGGAGGTGGCCGCGGGGATGGGAGGTGGCCGCGGGGATGGGAGGTGGCCGCAGGGATGTGAGGTGGCCACAGGGATGGGAGGTGGCCGCAGGGCGAGCCCCTTCCCTGGGAGCACAACCTGCCCGTCCCCACAGGGTGCAGCACCCGTTGCTGCTCGGGAAGGTTTGGGGGGACGAGGGTGCGGGGTGAGCCCCCAGCCCTGCGCTTCTCACCCACGACATCCAGCTGGTAGGTGTGGTTGATGCTCCCGTACTTGTTCTCCACGATGCAGGTGTAGTTGCCCTTATCGGACGGCACCACCGAGTCCATGATGATGCTCCAGGTGGCCTGGCGGACCTGGGGGCAGGAGGGGACAGAGCCGGTCACGTGCAGCAGAGCCCCACGTCCTGCTCATGTCAGAGCTGCTTCAACTCCCGGCACGGGCAGGACATCAATCTCCCTTTGAGGTCACCTTTCTCCCTCCCTACAGAGGGGCCGTAATTGCTCCCAGCTGTCCCAGGACAGCCTGGCCACGGAGCCAACTGTGCTGAGAAGCAGATGTTGTGAGCCGAGCGCGATGGGCTCGCCCGGCGTGCGGGGACACCCCGCTCTGGTGACCCCGTGTGCGGAGGGAACAGACCAGCATTGTTCCTCCTGCAAGAGCCGCTTCCCCGGCTGGCCCTGGGGTCCAGACCCCCACTGCCCCCCACGGCCAGCTGGCCCTGTGCTGGTCAGTGGGCAGGCACAGCCTGGGTGTCCTGCCTGGGACACTCTGTGGGTGCTGCTGACCCAGTGCATCCCCTCTGGGAGAGTCTCAGTGGCTCTGCTGGGCAGAGCACTGCCCAGGTCCCTCCGGCCACGGGGCACCAGGAGGCTCTCCAAAAGCCAGCCCTGTCACTGCTCCAGCTGTGGCTTCTCATGGCACGGATGCTGTTCCTCCCATGGGCCTCCTCTGCAGCAGCAGCAGCAGCAGCAGCCCCCCTGCAGGACTGGAGCTGTGAGAAGGGAAGCCGAGCCGCCCTCCCACCCGGGCAGCATCTGCAGCCTGGCTCTGCTGTGGGTGCTGGGGAAGCAGCGCTGAGCTCCCCCCATCTCAGGGAGCCAGTGTGGCACCCAAATGTGGGCTGGAGCACCCCTGGTGCTGGTGCAGCCCCCACCAACCACTGCTGGGCACGGAGGGGCTCCTCCAGCCCAGGGCCCCGGGGATGCCCAGACCCCTGTCCTTGCCCAGACCCCTGTCCTCGGCGGGGGATTAGGGGGAGGTGGCCGAGCCAGGCCAGCTCCTCGGCGTGAGCCCCCTCCCCCAGGGCTGAGCTGGTACAAACATGACCCAGAAGCAGGTCACTGCTGTAGGGCCGCTCCCAAAGAGGGACGTCAGAGGGGCCCATCTGCCCCTGCCGGGGTGGTGTGGATGGGGGCTCGGTGCCTCTCAAGCTGCAGAGCCCCTCCCCAGTCCTCCCCCTCCCCACGAGCAGAACCAGGGGCTGCTCCCCCGGTGCCCCAGCCCCCTGTACCTTGTACCCCCCGATGCGGTGGTCAGGCTTGAACTCTTTGCCGTTCTTCAGCCAGCGCAGGGTGGGGTTGGGCGTCCCGCTCGACGGACACTTGAATTTCACTGTTTTGGCAGCAGGGACAGCGTGGAGCTTCTTCTCCATCTTCTCGGGATAGGTCCAGTACGGAGCGATGGCCTCTGGGGAGCAGAGGGAGGGCTCAGCACGGCCAAACCCAGCAGCCTCCCGCCCCTGGAGTAACCCCAAGGATGCCCAGGGCAGCGCTGAGACAGGAATCTGGGGAGATGCCAGCAGCCAAGCCTGGCTAAAGCAGGGAGGGGAGCTCAGGGACACAGGGCATTATCCACGAGCTACAGCAGCCCTTTCCTTGCGGGGTGGATGCTCAGCTCACGTGGCTCCAGCAGCAGTGACCCCAATGCAGCTGTGCTGGCACAGCCCCTGCTCTGGCCCAGCTGCTTCGCCTACTGCACCCAGACCTGCTGTCCCCACTGTGCCCTCGCCACTGCTGGGTGCCCTGGGCTGCCTGCCTCATCCCTGGGCACTGCTCGTGTGTGCCCAGCCTCACCTGGGTGCTGCTCGTGTGTGCCCAGCCTCCCCTGGGCACTGCTCGTGTGTCCCCAGCCTCCCCTGGGCGCTGCTCGTGTGTCCCCAGCCTCCCCTTGCCCCGCCCCAGGGCAGTGCCCTGGGCAAACCCGGCTCGCACGTACGGTTCGGCTTGGTGTTATCCGCCTCCTTCTCCTCCGACGAGGAATCATCTTCATCATCATCATCCTCCGCAGAGGGGAGAGCGTCTGCAAGAGAAGTGACGGCCCTGCTGAGGATCTGCATGTGAGAGCACCTTTGTGAGCGGGGCTGACGGGGACCGGGGCGTCCTGGGGAGGTGGCGGGGGCTGTGCCCAGCAGGGCGGGAGGGCAGAGCGGGGCTGATGCCCGGCAGGGGCGTGGGGATCCCGGGGAACACTGTCCAATCCCCAGCACAGCCAGGGCCAGGCTGGTGCCCGGCAGGGGCGTGGGGATCCCAGGGAACACTGTCCAATCCCCAGCACAGCCAGGGCCAGGCTGGTGCCCGGCAGGGGCGTGGGGATCCTGGGGAATGCTCTGCCCAATGCCCAGCACAGCCAGGGCCAGCAGAGTCCCCATCCCGGTGCCTGCAGCCGTGGACATCGTGAAGAGATTTGCTGTCAGAGGTGACTTCGGAGCTCCTCACCCCATGTCCGGTGCCACCAACAGCCCTGGGGTGGCAGCCAAGACCCCCCGAGCACAGACACGACCCCACCTCGAGCGCTCCTCCCTCTCCAGCCTCACACTCCATCAACACCAGTGCAGACCACGGCTCCCACCCAGCACGTGCCCCTCCTGGGCCGGCCCTGCAGCCCCCTGCCCCCTCAGATAAACGTGAGATGACCTCTGCCTGCTTCTCCCTGCGCTGCAGCGGCCAGGAAGCCACGGCACCACGCTGGAAACTCCTCCGGGCACCCGCAAGCTGCGGGTCGGCCCCGAACTCACCGCGTGTGGCCAGTGCGCGTGTGGCGAGCGTGCAGGGGCGTGCAGAGGTGCCCAGGGGCGTGCAGAGGTGCCCAGGGGCGTGCAGGGGCAGCCTGCTCCTCGCTTCACAGCCCGGCCCCGCGGCTGCCCCTGCCCCGCACAGCCGGGGCTGCTACGAACCTGAGATGTTCACGGAGAAGTAGGTGGTCTCGCTCCCCGAGGGGCTGTTGGTCATGCAGGCGTAGAGCCCCGAGTCCTCGGGCACCACGTCCCTGACCTCTACCTCCTCCCCGGTGATGCGCGTCCGGTTGTTCTCGGCCAGCTGGACGCCATCGCGCACCCAGTTGATGCTCTGGACGTCATCCCGCAGCCGGCAGCGCAGCTGGAGGAGGTCACCGGGGTGGGCTGAGTAGGACTCCACTTCGATTTTTGCTTTGGGCAGAGCTGGAGGGGTTAGGGGAGAGAAGAAGAGAAAAAAAAAAGGAGAAAAGGAATAGAGACCAAAGAAAAACCATGCTGCTGCTGCTGCTGCTGCTGCTGCTGCTGCGGCCTGGTTAATGAGGCGACATGCGCTGCGGGGATGCTCCCGCTGCTGGGATGCTCCCACTGCGGCACCGGGGACCCCAGCGCCCAGGGGATGGAGCCGGCGGCAGCAGCAGAGCAGAGGAGAGGCAGAGGCGGCAGCTGCGAGCACCCCAAGCAGCACCAGGCGCTCCCCTCCACTGCAGGACCTGCTCGGTGCCCGAGCAGCTCCAAAGCCCTCACCCTTACAGGGCAGGGGCTTCCTAATGGAGGAGAACCAGGCAACTTGTGACAACTCAGGCAGTGATCCTGTACGGATCCAGCCTCTCCCAGAAGCATCCCAAACCCCTGCATGGCTCTGCCGCCTCGCAGGGGTCTCAGGATCCCTACCACCACAAGCGGGCAGCCAGCAAAGCAGGCCAGGGTCCCCATGGCACCAGGACCCCCACCCTGGTTAGAGCACAGTGGGGCGGGGATGGAAGGGCAGGGGCTGGGGGCTGCAGCAGGACAGCAGGCAGGGAGCGAGGGGGGACAGGTCAGCCCAGGGAGCTCTGGCCGGACAGGTGCCGGCCACGGCGTTCCCGTCAGCGGCGTTCCTGGGCAGGGGAGCTGAGCTCCCCGAGGTGACACTCGTGTGAGCAGCACAAAGATCCTTTCTCTCCATCCTGCTGTGACTCGATCTCATCTCTCCCAGCCCTCAAGCGTCCAGGGCTCTGTGCTCCAGTGCTGCCCTCCACGGTGGGTGGGTCCTGGTCCCAGGCTTGGGGAAGATGCTGAGTTTCAAATCACCTCTTCCAATTCTGCAGCCCAAGGAGGGGTTTAGGCTGCTCCAGCTCTGCTGAGGCTCCCTCAGTGGGTGGATGCTGTGTGATCATCATCCCAGACTGAGCCCAATGGGTTGGTGGGCACAGCTCCAGAGCCCAACTCTTCAGGCACCCCTTGACCTCTGTCTCCTCCCCAGGGATGTGTGTCCGGCTGTTCTCGGCCAGCTGGATGCCATCGGGATGCTGAGGGAGCAGCATGAAGGGGCACAGGGCACTGCTGCAGATGCTGCTCCCAGGGGCAAGAGACTGGGCTGCAAAATCCCAACAAACGCAGCAGAAACAGCCAGGAAACGTTCAAGCTTCAGCTGATCCGCAGCTCGAGGGCTGAGCCCCCCAGGATTTCTGGGTGCCCAATGAGCCAGACAAGAACAACCTCTGCTCCCCCCTCACGTGTGCCCTGAACAGAACAGAGCAGCTCGCCCTGGGCAGCGGCTGTGGAGTGGCACCCAACGCCCCAGAGAGGAGCCAGGGTGTGCGGGCAGCGCAGGGCCAGGACCGGCAGCGAGGCCCTGCTCCTCCCTGCTCCTCCCTGCACCCCACAGCCACTCTGTACGGCCAAAAACAAAACCTCGGCTCTCCAGAACTCTGATTCACCGCACCGTGACCTGCACTTTGTTTTCTGGCCACTTCTCTTTGCCTTGGACTGATGAGAAGCTTCATGGGAAAAACATTCACGAGCAGCTCCAGAGTTTCTCCTCTTTCTTTTGCTCAGCACTTGAAGGAAAACAGTGGGATGGGGAAGAATTCTCTTTCCTCAGTTGCTGTAATACCAACTCCAGGGCTCCAGTTCATCCGTGAGGTTACAAAACATTTTAATGTGGAAGGCGAAGACCAATGGGTGCTCCTTTGGCGGTGGGGAAGGGTCTTGCTTTGCAAACCTGTTTTCCCCTGATTTTCTCCCACAAGATGGGCACTTCTCACAGCTCTGATTTGTGTTTCAAGTGATTAGTCACAGGCATCTCCGAAGGCTCACAAAGCAGCAGTGACATCCCATCCTGTCCGTCTGAACAGCCCAGGTCTGGCTGAGGCCACATCCTCCTGCCTGTCCCGACTCCCTCCTCACACAGAGCAAGGTCAGTGGGCAACAAACAGCCATGAAAACCCAAACCAGCAGGAATCCAGCGCTGCAGCCATCTCTGCTCTTATCTGGCTCCCAGCTCTGCCCCTTCCCGCGCATCAACAAACCTCCCTATGGAACAGAACGACCCCACAGGGAAACCGGGGTGGTCGCTCCTCCCGGCCTCGAGCCCCACCAGCACCCCACAGCTGCACCTGCGGAACGTGAAGAGGTGGCCTGGGGATGGAAAAGGTCTTTGGAGCGGGGAAAATTTCAGGGGACTCCAGCCAGGTGCCAGGACTTGAGGAAGCAATGTTCCAGGTTCAGGAGGGTCCCTTCCCAGTGGCCACAGGTCCTTGGGTACCCTGTGCGAGTGCCACTGCTCCTCCAGACCCCTGGGCGTGGGGCCAGGTCCCCTCTCAAGGCTTCCAGCCCCCTCCTCCAGCCCCACAGAGCCAGGGCTGGTTTGCATCACCAGCGTGACCGGGAGGCACGGAGGTGTGGAGGTGACGGATGGAGAGGGCACGGCAGGGCCCTGCCCCGGTCACCCACGGCCCTTCTCCGGCCCTCGGGACGAGGCGGCAAACACGGCACGGTGGGAACGGCCTGGGAAGGAATTCACAGGCTAATGACCATGTCCAGGTTCGCTCGGCCTCTCGGCGGGAGCGGCGCTCGAGCAGCGCGGTGGCCCTGGCAGGCAGAGAGCGCTGTGGCTGCCGGGATGGCACACATGGCACGGCACACATGGCACCAGGATGGCACACCCGGCACCGGGATGGCACACATGGCATTGGGATGGCACACACGGCACTGGGATGGCACACATGGCATCGGGATGGCACACA
>VZTH01009690.1:24047-35585 GCA_013397815.1 Aleadryas rufinucha
CAGTACTGGGATGGCACACACGGCACCGGGATGGCACACACGGCACCGGGACGGCACACACGGCATCGGGATGGCACACATGGCATTGGGATGGCAGACATGGCATTGGGATGGCACACACGGCACCGGGATGGCAGCGGGGGCACCGAGAGCTGCTGGTGTGAGCCACAGCACCGGCATGGCCTCCACTTTGGTTAATGATTGCTGAGCTCATTAGCCTGATCCACCCATGTCTCACATTCTGCTTTCCTGTAACTTAAACCACAGCACCGGGTACAGCCCCACAGCACAGCCCCACAGCACAGCCCCACGGAGACCCCCCACGGCAGAGCCCCTGGCCGGCTGCCCCCCATGGGCACAAGCCAGGCCCACATGGGCCACATCTCCAAAGGTCCATCAGGCACACAAACACTTGGCTCTCATCCCCGAGGCTCTGGGTGCTCCCAGCACTGCACAAAGCTCGGTTACTGGGAGTCCTCACCCCAGCTGGGGGCTGTGGGGTCAGCCACAGCCCCTTCAAGCAAACGGTGACAGCGAGGAGAGCAAAGCAACACCAGTCCCCCAGGCCCTGTCCCATCCCAGGGGACAGGAGGGCTCATGCCCGTGGAGAGCCCCAAGGTCCCCAGAGAGGTGAGGGGCAGCCCCAGAAGCAGCGTGGTGCCAAGGCTGGAGCAGCCACCGCGGGTTTATTGCTTTATCCCAGCTTTGAAACGGAACTGAGAGCGGAGCCGAGCCCAGCGAGTGTCACCAAGTGCACAAAAGTGCCACCAGCTCCCCCGGGCTAGCCCCCGACAGGGACAGCAGGGACAGGGACACGGGGCAGCCCTGGGGACAGGAGCTGCACGTGTTCATGGTGCCCCCCAGGCTGAGGGACACAGCGGGGAGCCCGGGGTGCACCCTCCAAGCAGCGAAAGCCACAGGCTGTGCTGGCCACGGCGATGGTGACGATGGCAATAAAGGGGCCAACAAAGCGGCGCAGGGACAATGCGGGCGGGGGGCGCCGAGCCGCAGGCGCCGGTTGCCCTGGAGACCCCAGCGGGGCTTTCCGAAGGTATTTCCTGAAGAAAAAGCACACACATGCCCGGCAGCCCCACTAATCCCAACAGGAAGCGCTCACCGGGACGCGGGGATTGGCTTCTTTTTGATTTAAAAAGCTCCTCACCCTGCCGCGTCCCCCCAGCCCGGGCTGTGCCGGGGGCATGTCCCGAGGGGCGACATCCCGGCACCCCGGCTGCTCCCAGAGCCCTGCAGACCCAGGGAAAGGCTGCGGCAGGGAGATGCCACCAGACGAGCATCGCGGGCTCAAGGCACGCAGGGCTCTCGGAGCGCTCAGGGCACCCCCAGCTCCTCCTGCCCGAGCCAGCCCGGGGGCCGCGGGCTCCTCCGCACCCTCCGCTCCCCGGGTGCTTCCTCCGCGGGGAGAGGGGGATTTATGTCCCGCTCCAGGCCCTCCCGCTCTCAGCCGTGGGGTCTCAAATGAAGCAGCACTTAATTAACAGGCGTGTTGGGAGTTTGCAAAGCTGTCAGGATAAACCCACCCCTTTCCCCCGGGGCCCCCCCGGCCGTGCTCAGAGCTCCGCAGCGGCTCGGAGCCCCGGAGGCAGCGGCTTGGGGCACGGACTCCTCTCCATCGGCTCCCACCAGGCATGGCACAGACGGCGGGCACAAGAGAACACCCCAATCCAGTTTTTGGCCGGCTTTGCCTGGCCCTGGCTCACGGACGGAGCTGAGGGTCCGTTCCTGTGCTCACACCCCTCCTGCACAGCCCCGGGCTGTTGCACGGGGGGGCTCCACAGCCGGCAGCCCGCAGACACTCGGGGACCCTCCCGCTCCCCCCGGCGTGGCTCCGCTCGCCCTGGGGCAGCTCCACAGCCCAGGCTCTGGCAGAGCACGGCTGCTTTTCCCAAAGACTCGTATTTCTTTTTTTCCTCCTCAATTAAGGGCCAGAGTGACAGCATCCGAGTGGAAAGGCGGGAGGACGGAACAATGCCGGCCCGACAGGCTGGGAGGGGACGGCAGCGGCGCGATGCCCTGGAGGACACGGCCGTGTCCCGGGGACAGCCGTGGGGTCTGGGGGTGCTGCTGGGCCCCCCGAGCTCCGGGAACAGGCCTGGGCTGCTGCCATCAACAGCAGAAGCACAGGAGGCTGCAGGCTTGGCAGAGAAATCTCTGGGCTGCTTGTGGGGCTCCAGCAAGGAGTCAGCGCCTTCAAATGGGGTCCCCTGGGGCTCCCCGAGGTGCAGAGACACCCAGAGCTGCAAAAACAAGGGGGGACTGGACAGCAGGGAAATGGGGAGGGGGACAGAGCCGAGGGTCAGCAGTGCCCTGGGGAGCTGCGGGGACAAGCCAAAGGCCCTCGTGGTGCTGCCTGCGGGGATGCTGGGCTCCCCCCAAACTCCCTGGGCTGAGCACATGGCCTGCCCCGGACTCCTGGCTCCTGCAGGGTGCAGAGCAAGACCCCCTGGACGCGCTGGGGACAACAAAGCCCCGGGAGCCAGGGCCCCTGCTGGCCCCGCAGATGGCCGGGGGGGGGTTAAGCCTGTGGCCAGCTGGGCAGCCGGCAGCCCTGGGAAATGGGGCAGCCCTCGGCCCCTGCCCCACGGGGAGGGGGCTGCAGCCAAACCCCCCGTGCTTTGGATGCACCCCCCGGGGAAGTATCTGCTGCCCTGGGGCAGTTTGGGGCTCGGTGTGCCCCAAAACCAGCTGCCCAAGGCAGGACCCCCCGCCCCAGGACACGGCTCCCCAGGAAATCTGCTCGGCCGCTCGGCACCCCCTGCAGGGCCACGGCAGCCCCCCGTGAGGAGATGCCTGAGCAGCGGCTGGGACAATGGCAGACAAGGAGAGAGGGAAAAAAAACCTTGGCAATTTTCTGCAGGTTTCTATTTAACCTGGAGACAAAGAGCGGCTTTGTGCGAGGGAGGGACAGAGGCTGCGCATGGAAATTTCTTGGCTTTTCCCCTTAACCAGGGTTTTTTCACCACCTCCAAATTTAGGTAACTATAAAACACAGTAAGTGCCCGTTAATATTTTATTTGCTCCAGATTTTTTGGTACTGGGAGGGAGCCCCTGACAAGCAGAGCTCCCAAACTCCCTCCCACACCACAAGGAGAGGGGGGCCAGAGCTGAACCCCCCTCCACGTGAGGCCAGGCCGCTGACTGGCCGCGGGGGATTACTCCTCCCTGAGAAGGGAGCTTAGCTGCCTCAGAACCGGGAGTAAACTGAAACCCCATAAACATCCAGAACAAAGTCCGGGAAAGCTGCTGCCTCCACCACGGAGGGGACCGAGTGCGGCCGCTGCTGCCCCCAGGGTGATGGGGGGATGCTCCTGAGTCACGGTGCTATGGGGGAAGGACAGAGACGCCGGCCCCCAGGACACGATGGCCCTCGGCATTGGAGCTGAACCCCATCCACACCCCACGGGACCCCAAAACCCCTGGGGCCGGGTCGGAGCCTGCCCCTGCGAGATGCTGGTGGCTCAGCCCTGGCTGCAGGTCCTGGCCCAGCACTGGCTCTTCCCATCCCACACGTCCTGCTGGGAACATTTTGTTCCCACCGCTCGGCTCCTGAGCCAAGGGACGGATTCTGCCCCAGCCGGGCTCCTGCTGTGGCACTAATTGGGCCGCCCTGGTGAGAACCGTGTCGGGAAACGTTTCCAGAGGTTATTGTTAGCCCTGGCATGAGGTTGGCGAGGAACCAGCTCCCTCCTCTCCAACCTCTCCTCCTCCCCTGCCACCGCCTGACGCTGCTCCCAAACCCTCCAGGGGCTGCAGGGCTCCTCACGCCCCCCAAAATTCACCTGTGCTCAATCAGCTCCCCTCAGCCTGAACACCCCAACACCTTTCCCAGTGCCATAGCCAGGGTCGGGGCTGCAGGTGCTGCTCTCCTGGCAGCACAGAGCCATCCTTACCCCAAACACTGCCAGGAAACCTCTTCCAGGAAGAGCAGTCTCCTGAGAAAAACATGTTTACCACTGTCAACCGCATTGTTTACAGATGCGGGGAGCAGCAACGCCAATGGAAAAATCTCAGCAATGGTCCCTGTGAGTGAAGCTCTGCCCAGGCTCCTCTGCGGAGCTGCAGCTCCCCAGGGACCGCTCATGGCTCCGCCTGTCTCCCGGGGTGTCACCTCGCAGGGTGTCACCTGTGACCAGGGTACCTGCTGCTCCAGAGGTGCCACCCCTGGGAGCCAAGGGCATCACCCAGTCACCTCCCACCGGGGCTGGGGTCACTTCCCGGGTACCAGCTCCCACCCCGAGCCCTCAGGGGACCCCTGGGCACCACGCAGCGCCGTGCCCATGCCGGCCACAGCAGCAATCTGCCTCTCAGGGTTCTGCTGGGAGGAAGGGGGAAGGGGGAGCGAGCCTTAAAAAAGCAAAGCAGTGCCCACAGACCAGACATTCTTGGGTAATTAGAACCAAAAGGAGCGAGTCGAAGTCCTGCGCAGCGCTGCCGGGTCTGGTTATTCTCTGCCTCGCCGAGGGCCGAGGCTCTGACGCGCCGGAGCAGGGCTCTCCGCCAGGGCCGGCTCTGCCCAGGGCAGGCGACCCACTTGGCCCATCCGCTGAGCTTTGGGGTGCCCCCACACCCCAGAGCTGAGCCAGGCTGAGGCAGGAGCACCCCTGGCCACCACCACCAGCCCCGCGCTGCTCCTGGGGACAGCAGCGATAACGAGGGAAGGGATGTCCCCGTCAGGGGCTGCGCTCCCCAGCCCCAGTGGAGCAGAGGTTTGGACTGCACAAATCACCTGGGCCAGCCCCGGCTTGGAGCCCTGCCTTAGGCATTCCCAGCTGGAGCATCCCGAGGGTTTCTGTGGGTGCATTCATCCCGAGCACTGCCAGCTGGCAAAAGCTGAACCAGTACCCTGCACCCCAATCTTCGTCCCCACCAGCTGAGCCCAAGATTGCCCCAGTGGGGCCAGGCAGGGTGGGAGCAGCCTCACACACATCCCGGGTTATAAATCACCGCAGGGACGCAAGTGCTGTCACGTGGAGTGACCCCAGCGGGGGACACAGCCCCCAGAGCTCCGTATCCTCCTCCAAAACAACAGCTCAGGGTTTGCCACAATTCTTCTCCAGGTTTAAAATGTCCCCAGGCACCGCTGGAGCCACACACCCACTTCTGTGCCCACACAAACCACTCTGGGACAGCACGGGCCGTGTCCCCAGAGGCACCGGCCCCCAGGCAGCCGGGTGACACCACAGGTGGCACTGGGGACGTGCTGGTGGCCCCACGGCCGGAGCACACGCCAGCCTCTGCCTCTGCTGCAGGGGGACCGGCTCACGTGGCCCAAGAGGAAGGCGAAGGACGAGGAGCGGGGGCTCCCGGCGCGGCCGCATCGGGCTGTGCCTCTTACCTTGGTCGGGCAGGGTGGGGGCCGGCCGGGCAGCGGAGAGCGCGGCTGCGACCAGCACAGCCCAAAGGATGAGGCACCGCCAGGTAAACATCCCACTGCTGCGGCTACTGCTCGGCGACTGGGCTCCGCAACTCCCACTCCATGGGGGCCCCGGGCTGGCCCCGGGCGGGCGCAGGGGGGTCTCCGCAGGGCTGGCAGCCCCTACGAGCTGTGAAGGAGGAAAGCAGAGTCAGGGCAGGGCCAGCTCCCCCACATCCCACCGTCCAGCACGGCTGCAGGGCGGGATGCGCTTGCACCCGCAGGCGATGTCCCTCCCGCGTCCGGCCCAGACAGCAGGATGTCCCTGGATCAGGGGATGTCCCCAGACTGCGGTGGCAGGTCTCCACAGACCCCTCAGCAGCCTGACACGGCCTGGCACTGACTGGCAGGGTTATGTTTCCCTGTGCAAAAGCGCTGATGTGTCAGGAGTGAAACCGCTGGCCAAGCAGAACCGAGCGCAGCAAAATTTCCCAGAACGGTGAGAGAAACATTAACTCCGGTTACAGAAAGGGAGATTCCTGCTCTCCTCTCCCTGCACTTTGTCAGGTGTGGCTGATCCACGGCTTCACTGAGGGAAATCCCTTATCCAGAGCAAAATCCGATGTTGTCTGTGCCACCATCCACCCCAGCAAAGCAGATCTCGCTGCAAACTCCAGCCCCCTCCGTTCCCTATAGGATCTATAGGGCACATAGCACCCACCCCCATGGAGAGGAGCCGGAGGGTCAGCCAGCTGCGGCCGATCTCTTTCCACCAGCAGCTGTTTTTGAAGTGGCTGTTTGGGGAGAAATCCCCCGGCTTCCACGGCCAATTCTGCAACTCACTCTCGTCCCTGCCAGCTCTCACGCCGGGCTCTCCAGCCCACTCATCCCCTCAGGTCCCCATCCCTTTCCAGGGGACTGCTCCACGCAGGGCAGCTTCGGAGCTGGGTTCTGGCACAGGGAGGCCCAGCAGAGCCTGATCCTGCCTCAGGGTGCTGCGGGGGCCTGCCCTCCACGGCCCTCATTCCTCCTTCCCTCTGACCGTCCCTCCTTCTCACCATGCCAGGAGCACAGAGCTCTTCCAAGACACGTTCCAGGGGGACGATGGAGCCCGAACCCAGCCGCCCCCGGCCAACTGCTCCGAGCCGTGCGGATGGGAACAAGCCCCCGTGCTCCACCCCCGCGCCACATCTGCACCTCGGCAGCAGCCCGGGATGAGGTCCCGACGCTGGCCATGGCTGATGGTCCCGCGGGCTCTGCCGGAGCGCTCGCCGATGAGATCCTGCCCAGCATTGCACAACCCGCACAGCCCCGGCCAGGGCGCTGCTGCCAGCGGGAGCTCTGGGAGAGCTACGAGGAGCAGGATGTGGACAGGACAACACCATCCCACAAACCCTTCCCCAAGGCACCTCCCGGGGCACGGCTGTGCCTCCAGGCCCCGCAGCCCCTGCCGAGCACCCCGAGCTCACCCGGCTCCTCTCCCCGCTGCCGCGTGCGGTGCCGTTCCCAACCTGCTGCGGGAACAGGCGCTTCCTTTCGCCGAAAGGCGTCAGGCTGAGGTACACACTGTTAAAAACAGTGAGTAATAATTGTAGTGAGTAATAAACCGCTACTCATCCTCCCCACGCACTCAGTCCACGGAGCTCTGGCCTCTGCCTCTCCCGCTCCAGTGTGAGAGCGAGACCCTGCGCTCCCTGTGCCCGGAGTGCCGGCTTTTCCCCAGGGATGGGCTGGGCAGCCACAAGCCCCAGAGGGCTCAGATCCTCCAAAGAGCCTCTGCACCCAAAGGAAGCCCGGCTGGGGCGAGCTGTGGGGGCTCCGGCTGCCTCCTTCCTGCCCAACTGCTCTGGCTCTGGCTGGCACAGGAATATTTGGGACCCAAACTATTGACACAAGGAGACGGGCAGGGAAAAGGGTGCCCAGCAAACACTGGCGTTATCTCCAACACCAGCGCTCCCAGGCACTGGGTAGTGCTTGGAAATAGTTATTGAATGTTCAGGATTTATCAGGGTTTGGAAGGGGGAGGTGGAATTCTTTGAGGGGGGGGAAAAAAAAAAAGTCTTTGGTATTTCTGGAAATTATTTTCTGTCTCTCAGTGGCTTTGTTTATCGACAGCACATGCTCCCCGGAACATGCCCTAATGCGGAGCGTCTGCGTGGGCCTCCCGAGCCGGCCCCGCACCGAGGGGAGGGATGGAGGGATGGAGGGATGGAGGGGAGCCCAGTGCCTCCAGTTCCTGAAAAATGAGTCAGTGCTGGCTCGCGCACAGCAGAGCCCTTCTCCAGATACACCTCGGAGCGGGTGCCTTCCAGCTGATTCAGGGGCTTGACAGCAGCATATTTCCATGGCGTAGGGATCACTCGGCAGCACAGAGCTGAGAGGGTCACTGGGAGGGAGGGAGGAACGGAGGGAAGCGTGCCAGGACCCAGCAGGAGCACACAGAAGATGGTTGGCTTCCCAGGGCAGCGAGGGAGCGCGCAGCAGCCGTGGCTTTGCTGGAGGGCAGCAGGACCGGGACGCATCCTGCCCGCTCCTCCCGGACAGGTTCAGCAGCACCCAAGGGAATCTCAGAGATGCTGAAGGGTAGCACGGACCTTTTCCTCCTTCCCAAGGGAAAGGGGGAGACTGGGGAACCCCAAGACACCTGCCCTCATGACTCCTTGGTGTCCACACGGGAAGGAGGCAAGGAAGTGGGGAGAGTGCTCCTACCTGTGCAAACAACAGCACGGCTCTTCTCCGTGTTTATACAGCTTTTATATAAATCCCAACAGGAAACCATTTGCTCGGAGGATGGCAGCTCGGGCAGGGTGGGTCTCCAGCTCCTGCCAGGCACTGGGCACTGTCCCCACTCCCCGTGGCCCCGGCACACTGCAATTTACTGCTCCGGGGTGGATTCAAACAACTAAAAATGGAAGCAGCTAGAGAGGAGCCAGGGCTAAGTGCCCCTCGGAGACCTGCCTCCAAAACTGCAATTACCACCGGCCATTACACCCACGGAGCTATTTTGGAGTGGTGATGGACAACCCTGTGCCCATCCGTGCACCCTCGGGGGGCACACGCTCCCTGTGTACCAGGAAAGACGTTCTCACACTGCCTTTGCACGCCAGCGTGTCCACGAGGAGTCTTGTGCAACCTGTCCCCCCACTGTCCTGAGGGACCCTGAGGGCTGCACTTTCACTCCTCGCATCTCCCACACCCCTGAGTCACAGGGCTGAGCTGTCCCAGGGACGTGGCACAGACGGGACCTTCCCACTCGGACAGCAGATGCACTCCATGGTTCTGAGCTGAGTGGCTCTGAGTGGGGAAGCCCCTTCCTGTCCCGTGGCTCACGTCTGGAATGCATCCGAGGTGCCAAACACAGGAGCTGGTGCTGGAGCAGGGTGTCCAGCCTGGGTCGGAGCCCTGCAATGCTGTGACATCTGTGGGGGAGCCCTGATCTGATCCCTGTGCCCCCGTGCTGCTGGATGTGATGGGGGGTGGCTGCTGCCACGGGTTTGGTGGGGCTGGGGGCTCCTTGGCCTCTGCCTCCCTGCTGGGGCAGAGATGGCCCTGGCATTCACCACCTCAGAGCAGCCGGGCTGCCTTGGCACCAGCAGGCAGTGGGTAACACAGCAGGCAGGGAAAGAGGAGGGACAGGCCAAATTCAACAGGGAGAAGAGGCTGAGCTCAGCTCCTGGGTCTGCACAGCATCAGGAGCCTGAGGTGGGGGACTGTGCCCAACCAGGCACAGCCCCTGTCCCTCAGGAGGGGAGGTGGTGACTGCCAGCAGACCACCCTGCCTGGCACAGATGCCCCCCAGCTCCAAAACACGTGAAAAGAGACTCCTTTTCCTCGGAGGTACAACAAAAGCAACCCTCCAGCTGCCCTTGGGGAAGAAGGACACGCCAAAGGCACAATCCGTGGGCGACAGGAGCGAAGCCTTTCCCTTGCCCAGTGCTCCGTGCCCCAACCTGTGGCTCAGGTCAGGAACCAAGTATTTGCTGAAATAAAAAGCAAACACAACTGCAAATGGAACTGTAGGGAAAAACTATAATGCTTAAAGCAGACACATGCTTGGAAAAATAAATATCCAACTGTGCAGCATACAGAGCACGTTAACCCTTCCCAGCTGGCCGCCAGGACTTAGGGCTACCAGGGGCATCTCCAGCACCGAGCTGTGGGCGGGCATCCAGTGCTGGGAGAGCCTGGGACATGGGGCAGGAAGGACAGGGAAAGGCCCAGCCTCACCCAGAGATCTCCATAAAACCATCTCAGTTCTAGAAGCATCCTCACACTCAGGGATCCCTCCGTACCTGAATACTTGATTTTCAGATCTACAGAACCATTGGTACCTGAAAATCTACACTGGGCTGGTCCCCTGACTGCTCTGGGAGGACACTGGTCAAGGACAGGGACATGGGGACACGGTCACAGCCTGCCTTCCCCTGAAGGGGCAGAGACCCAATACCCAACTGGGGAGGGAGCTGGATGGGGTTTTCACCGCATTCCACTCCTCCAAGGAAAGCCGTCGGGAGGGGAAGGACACACATTTGCCAGCATGCCCAGAAGTAGAAGGGCCCCAAAGGGGCACAAAGCTGGACTGTCGGGATGGGATGAGCATCTGCGAGTGGCCCCTTCCAGCAGCCAGGACTTGGGGGGCTCCACCTGGGGCTGGAGACGATACGGCTCCTGGCTCAGCTGATGTTTTTAGGTGGGTAAATAAAGAGGGAGCTCCAGTTCACACCTGAGAGGGACCCTTCCCGCACGGCCAGCGCAGGCACCTCGTGTGCGGAACAGCCCAGACACTGCTCCCGCTGGCTGCCTTCACCCCGGCACCACTCGTGCCTGCGCCCTGCCGGGGCAGGGGCGACTTATTTTAATCCTCTCGGAGCAACACAAGGAAAAGGCAGCAGTGCATGCCAGCCAGCACAGGGATTAAGGGAGGAAGTGCTCCTGAGTGGGGAAGATGGCTGCTAGCCAGAGCAGGGGGCTGCAGGGCCCACGCTCCTGCGGCGTCCCTGGGCTGCGCGGGGGGGCCGTCCCTGCGCCCCGCTCCTCTGTGCTGGCATCCAGCTCGTGGGCACCCGGAGAGCTCCAGCCAGAGCAAACCCCCACCTCCGCCTGTGCACAGCCCCAGTTCCCTCTGGCCGAGACCTGGCAGCCTCCAAAGCCCGACCGTTCCTCCCCGTGAGCCGCTGGGTTCACTGAACTGTTGGGGTTTAAACATTGCCGGGGAGGGAGCTGCCCCGGCCGGCTGTGACCCAGGACACGGGGCACCAACTCAGCAATCCGGGCAGAGGAGGAACGGCGAGGCAGCCCTGGAGCTCCTCGGCGTCACCTGAACACGGACACGCTCTGCTCCGTCCTCACACGAGGCCAGCGGCCACCTCCATGTCTCCGGGCCCCAGAACTCACAAAAACCCAACCAAACCCCTCCGCAATCAAACGCTCCCGGTGCCGAGGGCCACCGCACGGGCCCGGAGCCCACCCGCCATCGCAGGTGTCGCCGCCGTCTCACCGCACTCCCGGCACCTTCGCCGTGCTCGGGCGGACGAGCGGTTCCCGAGCCCGGCACAGCGCTGGGATGCGGCGGCTCCGGGAGCCCCACCAGCCCGGACACACAAAGGGAAGCACCAGCTCTGGGACGGCGTTATTCCAGCGCCTCCATTCCTGCTGACCGCCCCGGGATCCCAAAACTGAAACGCAACCAAACCCAGCTCCTTCTCCATCTTTTTCTGGAAGCCGCAAGGCTCCCGCTCAGGTACTTTTCGAGAATAAGGGGCCAGGCAGCGACTCGGAAAACGGCCCCCGATTCCCGCCAGGCTCTCCCGCGGCCGGGAGGGGTTTCGGGATCGGGACTGTGGGGGGGTTCCAGCCTCGGTTCGGCCGAGGGACGGGGTCGGACCCGCCGCCTTCCGAAACTGCTGCCCGCCGAGCGGCTGCACCCCGGGAGCGGCCCCGGGGCCCCCGAGNCCGCCGCCGCCGAACTAAGCCGCTCCCGCACCGCCCCGCCGACAGCCGCGACTCCTCCTCCGCCTTCCTCCGCCCTCCTCCTCCTCCTCCTCAGCGGCCTGATGGGGCTTGTAGTCGCAGCCGCACCGCCCCCCCACCCTGGAGACCCTGGCGGCCTCCCGGCAGCGGGATTCCAGACGTCCCCCCGCGGTTTTGCGGGCGGTGGTCGCCCCGAA
>VZTH01009691.1:0-16067 GCA_013397815.1 Aleadryas rufinucha
GGATTTTCGGACCGTCTCTTACGGAGGGTTATCTTTTTCCTTTTTCAAAACTGTTCTTCAAGACAGATATGTTGAAAGATTCAGTTTCTGGACATGGTTTGATCTGTCTATTGCATTTTGTAGGGCAGCAAAAAAAAGTCCAACATCTAAAATTATGTGAGAAGAATCCTCATATAGAATTTTTGCACTGAACACTTTTTTTCTTGAGAAATTATAAATTCAAGACAGATGGATAATAAAAAACCATTGCATTTCCGTAAAAGTTAGAAAATATTTTATTAGTGTTTATTAGTTTAATATGTATTATGCAATAGTTAAAACATTTCAGATAGAGTGAAGGAAAGCACTTTGAGGTTGTTGGAATATGACAAGAAAGGACATGAAGAATTGTGTTCAGGTATATAAGCAATCACAGCCTTTTCAGAAATGGATCAGATTTCATCTCAGAACTATTTATCTGCCCTCATACTCTGTCATATAGGAAGGTTGTTCTACAATATTAGTACTTTGACAGCTGGAAAATATCAGTTTCTCTCTCAGCTACGGTCATGATCAGTTTACAGCAACCCAGCAAGTGTTGTTTAGTTTAATTCTTCTTCCCTTCTTTCTTTGTAATATCAGTTTGACACAGTATATTTTGATGTTCCATACTAGCATACTTTTCCATACTGAAATCTCAGTGATGCAACAGTAATCAACATATTCAGGGTTTTCTTCTTCCTCTTTATTACTGATTTTTTTTGTTTATAACAAAATTTGTTCTTATTAATCTTTACATATTGTACTTTTACATACTGTACATATTGAACTTGTACTTTTTCTTACTCAGTTTAGTCATTCTATCACTATCATTCTTAGTGTCATCATTTCTTTGGTAACACTTACATCTTCCAAAATAACAATAACTGCTAGTTTTGTATCATATCCACCAGATTCATCAGTGGTTAATTAAGAAATTAACCTTTGAGGAATATGATTTTTTTCTTTTTCTCCCTCCTCCTCTCAGTACAATTTTCAGTTGTTTTCCTGTGTATTAGCTGTGAGACAACAGTAGTTTTCTATTCTCATCCCTCCACTCTTGTTCCTGTGGGATGATAATTTTGACCTAGACAAATTCTAATCATTTTGTAGACGCAGAAATCAGTAAATCATATTATCACTGAAAGTTAATGTTTCTAACTTGCATTTGAAATTGAAGAGCAAAAGGTTTCAGTTTGTTTTCAATGAACAGTTTAAAACCCCTAGCTATAGAACAATCTAATTTAATAAGTGTAGAAGAATGGCTTGTCTCTCGAGGGCATTCGGAATCCCTAGAGGGTCTGCAGGGCCTAGAGGGTCTGCAGGGCCTGCACAACCAAGACTGATGCTTTCAAACTAACAAAGAACAATACTGATATTTAGAACTAACAAAGAATAATAGGTTTATAGAAAAGAATAATAGCCCCTTGAGCCATATATCCTTGGGGAAGTAGATACAAATATATTATTTGGGGAAGTAGATATAAAATATACTAACATATTGACAAAGCACAACAGTGCTATTGAAGAACAATAGTCCCTTGAGAGAACAATTGTCTCTTGAGCTACNAAAAGTTCTTGTTCTGTTTTTATAGTTGGGGTACAGTTTTGTCCAAGACACGTGATGCGCACAGGGCAAAAATTTCCAAGATTTTTCATAAATATATTGTGAATCTTAGAACCCAAACTAGTCCTTTTAATAAGAAAGGAGGATTATGAAAGACAAAGAAGGATAAGCAAGACTGGAAAGCATTTAATAAGTTTAACTATAGCTAATAATTAAAAACTTTAAAAATTTCTGTAATCTAGAAAAAGACTTGGTCAGAGAGTTATTCTAAGTATATAGTTCTTGAAAATCTATTTAGTTCACTCTCTAATAGCTGTTTGAGTGTGATTTGCTGAATTGTTCTATCTCCATCAGATAGGATTCGTTTACCCATAAATCGCTATCTAGTGCTGTTTTCCAGATCTAGTACTGTTTTCCACTCAAACTTATAAATTGTCTGATATACAGAAAAAAAAAATTGATTAACGAGTATTTTAAATACATAGTTCTTAAATTTCTACTCATTCTTCATTATATTTAATGGTCACAAGTGAAATGGATGAGTATAGTATTAACCAAAATTATATATAGTAGTTTGCCAGCACAATCAGAGAAGAAATATCTGTCTACAGTTCTACAAAATTTAGGTGTTAATTGTCATATTTCATCCGAATCATGGTCTTATAAGTTTTCCCAAGAAAGGAGATGCAAGCTAATTTAGAATCACTGTTAACATCTGACCATGAAGAATAATGAAAAAGTTTCTTTAAAACTTGTTTGTATCCAAAGACACCTTGGCACCAAGGTCTGAAACAAGATTTGCACTTTAGCACACCTTTTTAAATCCCTACATCTCAAAAAAATTTTTCACATACTTTACTTTTCAAGCATAATTTTTGTTTATATCTTGACTGAAGACCTTCAAAGACCTACCCATAAAAATAGCAGTTGAGGAGCTGAAGGGACACCACTGCCCCACACCCATCATCAGAGAAATCATTTTTATCCTAGTAATCAGATGTCAGTTTTCCATTTATAGATACCTTCCCAAGCAAATGTTTCACTGTTCTACTAAACTTTACAATCACAACATAGTCTAAGCTGCTTTATTGAGGACTGTAAAGATACATTCCAGAGAGAAACAGGAAAAATATTTGTGGCCACATCTAAACCACCCTTTCTTTGGGAAAGTGTTTGAAATTTTTGACACGAAAGTATCAGGGGAGTTGTTCTGGATAGGAACATCAGAGATGCTGCAAAAATCCATTCCTCTTGAAGCTGTCAGGTGCAACATAGATATTGTGAAACATCTGGAAAACAAATCTGTAGTACTATGACACAAAAACAGCATTCATCAATCCATTTTTCAGTGCCAACTTCTATATATCTCAGAAATTATGACACTATTTTTCATTGTTCCTTCACAGATGATAATGGAATAATAAATTCAGCCACTGATGCTAAATACTTACACAATGGAATCTGCCAAAATTCTGAATTAGTTGAGCTAACGTCTGTTAAACATCAGGCATAAGATAAATTTCTTAAAATATAAATAAATATAACTCTGAATATGCCTGGAATGATTCTATATTATATATGCTTTCTCAGTCAGACAAATGTTTCTACTTAAAATTGAACAATAGTCACACAATACTACTCACAGTCTTGTTTAAGATGCTCAATGATAAATAAGATGCTTAAGCTTCATTCACTGCTATTTTTCTCTTGCTTGAGCTCTGTTCGTTGTTTGCTTTTAACTCATCGAGAGCAGGTGATAGTCATGCATTCTGTGTCAAAAAATAAAGCTGCATATCTCTTAATACAAGACAATTTTGCTTGCAGTGCTTATATTGTGTCCCTTCCTGAACTATAACAATCTTTATAGATTAAATAAATGTGTGAGAAGCTGATTTATTTCTCTACAGTTATGTCACAATGAACTAGTAATTTCATTTGAATTACAACTTCGTCTCTCAATAGTCTCTCAATAGTGTTTCCTTTATATCAGTAATCAGGTGCAGTGTAATCAATTAATTCAATTTTTATGCAATACCTTTAGCCATGTCCTGTATACAATATTTTACACAAACAATCATTGATCGGATCTTGATTTACTTAACTAACCATCAGCTACATCAATTGCCGGCAAAACGATCGAGTGAAGGCGTTGGTACCTCTAGTGACAGCCACGGGTGGTTCCACCACAGCTGCTGAGAAGCAACTGGCCTCTGAGGAGATGAGACATCTAAAGATAAGACACCTTATTCCTCCCCAGCACCAATTGTTACACTTTCACCCTGCCTTTTGTCAGGCATTCAGGAAACAGAATTCAGGTTTTGGCAGTGGCTGATGGACAAACAAAAATGTCAACTTTTTCCAGCTCCTGGCTTCTACCAGAGCATTACACTCATAGAAACTGTAAAATGTGTTCTGATAACTATCATGTTTATCTTGAATATCCCTGATTTAATAATAATTAAAATTATGTCCCTGAGAAGGTGGCAAAAGACATTAGAATGACTAACAGAGATTAAGATTTCTCTGCATAGGCAAATAAATTAAACTAAAACATGACAAATGTGACTATGAAAGCATTCAGAATTCACAGAAAAGAATAACTGCAAGATGGAAACATATTTTATATATACAGTAAAGTAAATAAATTCCATGGTGTGGTGGGTTGAATGGAGTTGATGGACAGACCTTTCAACCAGTAACACTTCTCATAATGTACATACTTAAACCTTGTGGAGAAGAGGGAATTTCCCTTTTTGCATTTGAGCTTCCGGGCCGGGGCAGGCCGGGCCCCACCAGGCCGGGCCGGGGCCCCTGCCCCTCCCCCTTCTCTCAACACCTCAGCATGGACCCCGGGTGGCTGGGGCAGTGCAGGGGGGTCTATCCCAGAGCCACAGGCAGATAAAACCAACCATGGACTGCCACACAGCTAAACCCATCCAGCATGGCTTTTTGGGACCAGCAGGTCCCTTTCTTCTCCACACGGAGCCGGCGGAGCCAGTGGGGACCGGTGTAGCCTCCTTTCTGCAACCAGCATACTTCGCATTAAGCTAAAGAAGATACATTCAGCCAGCAGCATAAAGGGAGTGAGGCCTTCTCCACTGTAAAGCCTGAACAATGAAAACCACTCTTCAACATGTAGGCTTCAAGGTCAGAGAGAAAGAGAAAGCAAGTCACATGGGACGAAGCTGAAGATGGTGGTGGGGAAAAGAGGGCGGAGTCGGGCCCAGCGTGAAGCTTAAAACTGCCTTCTGCAGACCGTGGTAAAAACTGTAATATCACAGACTGGTTTTTTTCTCTTTAATCCATTTAAAGACATGGAGGGGTGAGAATTCTGTGTGCAGCCTGTGGGAAAAAAAGAAAGGTGACCATGCCAGGTTACCCAGGAGGTGTGAGAGATTGTGAGAGACTTTTAGAGATTTTTGTGAAGAAGAAAGCTGTTGTTTTTCAGGATGGAATTTGCCCATCCTTAAATAAGAAACACCCCATGTGTGGCCCATGATTGCAGTGTGAAAGAGACTCTGATTTTTTTTCATGGAAGAGATGTTTTTCACGGCAGCAGAATTCTGAGGGGGTCTGTTGCTATTGGCAGTTTGGAAACCACGGGAAGCAAAAGAATCCTTTTTTCCTTAAACAGTGGAGAGACTTAAAACTGCAGCACTGACCAAACATCCCATGTTTTGTTATCCTTTGTGTGAGTTGGGTAAAAGGGGGAGGTGCTGGAGTGAAAAAGGGAGTTTTTGCTTTAATTTCTTATTATTTCTTTTTACTTTTAATTCTGTTAGTAACAAACTTATTCATATTCTTTAAAGTTTTAAGCCTGCTTTGCATTTCTCCAAATCCCTTACCTCACGGAAGGTAAGAGATGTGAACAAGACCACTACACGTGTCAAGCACAAGAGACACTCAATTAATAACTAAACACCTATAATGGCAACAAATTTTGCCTAGCACACTTCATCTGTAATTATGAGCACCTCAAGACCCTCACTGGGCACCAAAAAGGACTGTTGAGGTTTAACCTGGGCCAGCAGCTCAGCTCCACACAGCAACTTACTCACTTCCTTGTAGTAGGATGGGAAGAGAAGGTTTTGGATGAAATTCGGAGGTCTAAAAAGTTTTCCAAATCCTGTGCACCATCAATGTGCATTTCCATTAGGAAATGAAGATACAAAATCATGTATCCAGAGTTAAAGAAACAGTAGTAAATCAGCTGTAGAGGTAACCTCAGTTGAAAGTTTCCACATTAGAAAAACTAACCCTGTTCCCAGAACCCTGTTAGAATTAATCAAAAGTGTCTGACTGAAACTTTACTGAAAAGAACATTTGCATAGACACACAAGGCATGAAAACTGTCAGCCCAAACAAATGTTTTTTGAATACTAGACACATATCTTTAGGATTTTAAAAGATGTTTATGATTATGATTTTTATGATATTATTAAAGTCTTTTTGCTTTGTATAAATTTCTGTGAAGGCCTCCTAATAGGTGTGATTAAGCACACTGAATAGAAAACTAGTGAAACAAATAAAAATGCTGAATGTATTTTATTTTATTTTGTTTTGTTTTATTTTATTTATATACATGATCTGAACTATATAAAGATAACATAATTGTCATCAGAGATCAACTATACAGAAATGATACTGACAAATGTGGAGTATCTGTCACCAACACCAAAAGATATTAAATTAACAGGAGCATTTAGTTCTAATTCAGTTGAGTATTCTTGATTAGTTATGAGATTTTTTTTTACTGTGAAAATTTTGTTCTAATTCAAAATTCCTTTTTCTTTCCTTTCCCTGTAAGAAGCAACTTAATATGGTCCTGATCATTATCCACTGAAAGAAATTGTTTTCCCTTTGCTGATAACAGTCTAATTATTTCTTCTCTCCTGCTCCTTCTTTAGCCTTTCTGAGAAACTAATTTTATAGCAAATCTGCCAAATTTACTGCCTTGTAAAACATTCATTGTTATGTATATTATACAGTTTGTTTGCTTGTTGTCTACTGGGTTGCGTGGGTTTTTTGAGCTCTAGTTAAAATACACTCCTACAAGAACCTGTCCTACAAAATCCCTAAATAACTTTTTATTTGACGAGACAGCCTATACACTTGGCTGCTAATAATGCTCTTCCCAGTGCAATTGAAGTTTGTATCATTAAAACCTGGGTCTTAGTTCCAGAATATAAATCTAATAATTACTGAAAAAGCTGCAAGAAACATTACTTTTTTGCTGGGATAATGTAATAGCCAAACTGAGTAAATATTTTTTGTAGTGAAAAAAGAGTCACAAGAGGCTTCAGTAATTTTATTTTTCTGTGTAGTCCAACTGACAAAGTGATCTTTTCTCATTTTTATACCTTTAAGAGGCATCTACAGATGCATCTAGGATGACTTGGAATGGCTTTTTACCTCCCCTCACTTGATCGACCTTAATTTCTACTGTTAAGAGCTATGTTTAGGAAGTCATAATGACATATGTAGTTATGTAATAGAAAATATGATATCCAGACATGTGGTAAATATGAAAAATACCCTACTTTCTGTGCAATGTACCCATAGGAAATAAGATATATATAGTCCCTAGAAAAATTTGCAGTCAGAATTGTGTGTGATTGTACTTAGAGCAAAAAAACTTCCCTTTAGAAGGCTGTTTCCAGTTACATATAAAATTGCATCACTATTTAATTATTCAGAATGTGATTTTCCATGCATGATATCTCCTCAGGTTCAATTTAGTAAAGTGCAGGGAAAAGTGGTTGAACTACTTCCAAGAACAAAATAAGCAAACAAATTAGGTACAAGCAGAATGCATCAAATGAACCTAGCTCTTACCATGACTTGGAACAGGGGTAGGAAATTTTGCAGAGGGATCAGATACCTTACAAGAATCGATCATTTACTCTGCTGGTGACCTTTCCCTTCAGGTATTAAACCATGACCTCTCCCTTCAGGTATTTATATACACAGATGAGATTCCCCATGAATCTTCTCTTCTCCAGGTTAAACAGTCTCAGCTGGTTCAGTCTTTCTTCACAGGAGTGATCCTCCAGTCTTTTTATCACCTTAGTGATGCTTTATTGGAATCTCACCTCTAGCTGCATCTCCCTCTTGTACTTAGAAGCCCAGAACTGTAACTTTCGCCGTTTCTCATGGTCATCTGTCACATCCAGCAATTTCTCAGGTCATGCCCAACAGTTTTTAGCTTAAACTCTGGCAAGGGTTATAATCCTCCAACCGGAAGTCCTACCACATCTGGTGTCATTTTAGCAGTACAGTGTATCTAAAACACCTGTATGAGCCTAACAATTTATCTTCTAGATGAGTAAGTCTCAATTGACCAATAGATTTCCTCAGTCAGCTGAAGTGCTGTCCAGATTCCATGAACAATTTAACTCGGTGGTTTGAGTCACTTGCCTAGTCAGAGGCATATAGTATCTTGTGAGATTCCCTAGTATATGCACAGCATCTGTGTTATCTGGCAAATTCAACAGAGAAGTAAGGTGAGAGAATATCTAAGCCATTCTTGAACCAGTACGCCAGAAAAAAAGGCATCTTAAAAGGTGTTTTAAATAGATTAATGGCCACTTAATTTATATTTTATTCACATTATTCACATTTATATCTGAACTTACACTGTTCCCAAGTTTCGTACAATTGCCTTATTTACATCTAAATCTATATCTTAATCTTGACCCAAATTCTGCCTGAAGAATAGGATTGAGACTCCTAAACAGAGGTATGTATCACCATTCTGGATGCAAAATATTCTATCTAGTCTCTACTTGTTGATCCAGAAGGATTCTGATTTACTTTAGATCTTGTATTGCATTTGTCTGGTTGGAGGTAACAATGTAATTAAATCAGAATTTTTACTTCAGGGTTCCCTTGATAGCTTCAAACATGCCAATTTCTTACTCATAATACAGTGCTTCACATCAGTGTCATGCCCTTTGCTTCTCTTCTTCAAAAAATAACTTACATTACAGCTAATAATGTGCCAATTTTCCACCAGCCCTAAAATTTGCCTTTAAAACACATATATGAATGTTTTTCTAAATGAATAATTGCTCTCAAATGCTCCTTTTCCCTCCTTTTTTTTTTTTTTTTCCAATTATACTAGTCCCTACTTAATCATAATGACTTTTTTTCATCCATGGGTTACACAGACAATATTGGAATTAATGTCCATTTAAGAAATTATTCCAGTGTACATTGAATTATCTAAACCAATATATTTTCTCATTTAGCATACATAGCTGTGAGAGCTTCATTTTTGTATGTATACAGTGAAAGGAAAGGATTACGGTGCCACAAGACAAATGCAGCAGACAAAACCCTTGAAGGTCTAGGCACATAAGCCAGTAGTCTGAACTACTAGTTCAGCAACCAGAGTTTTTTGAGAGAATTCCCTTGAATACATCTCATAACCTCCAGCAACTGGTATAGAAGGCAGAACTGCAGCAGTTCTGTGCCATGACATGTCTTTTAACCCAAATCTCTAGTGACATGTTCATAATTAAGCAATCAAATTCCATAAATCTGGGCAGGTAAATTTTTTTTTAGTTTTTTGGATACTTTTACACAACAGCAAAAGCATTAGAGCTGTCTTAGATTTATTTGACTTAATGATATAGGTTTGCATTAAATTTATATAAATTTAAGTTTGATCAGTGCTTTAGTCTCTGAATTGGTTGTACACCTGGCAGTTCTGAAACAGAAGCTGTGTTAATATGTCACTGAGATTTAACTAATATGTCTTAACTTTCATTAGACTGTCCTTGCTGACTACCACATTTAGAGATTTTAACTGGCTAATGCACAGCTTAAAGAGCAAGTTTACATATTCCTGAAATCTATCACATAGAGATACTTGGAATTTCAGTGACAAATATAGACATTTACAGTGTGACATATGTTTAGCTAATCTGGTCATTTAGAATGTCTTTATAGTTAAAAGGACACATATCACATAATTAATTTCATCCAGATGTCATAACTTGAAAGACATATGAAATGTGCCTCAGAGGAATCTCTCTCCATTGACTAGTTCAGGCTACTGCTACTCTCCATTGAATAATCAGCATACCCAGGCTTCAATTCATTTTTATGCAAAGGCATCTCTGCCTTTTAAAGTGGTCCAAGTTATTCAAGCAGTTGGATTATGCTGGCAGATGTGATCCTACTTCTGCATTGTTTTGTATCAGCAGTTGAAGACAAGGCTGTGAAATTTTGAAACAGTTAAAACAGATGCCCTTATATTTAGGTAACTAAATTATTCCACTTGAATGAGACTCAACTTCGGATAAAGACAAGATCAGGTATCAGCAATGTAGGTATGTATGTGTGAGGTACAGATGTAGAATCCATTTCATTGCCTATGTTTAGATGACCAGTGGCATGTGAAATACCTTACAATGCAAGCTGATTGTCAGATGCCTCTTAGAAGTGACTCGCGCTTCCCCTTAGTCTCAGATCACAGATGATATCCTGAAGATATGCTGAGACTCTGCAACCTCTCAGGTGGTGTAAATGCCCTTGCTGCTCAAGGACACATTGCTGTCTGCCTGCTCTGTGATGACTTTACCTGATGGAGAACCCCTAGGTTCCCTTAGGAAAATCCTCCCATAGTTTCCCCATCTACCTCGCCACAGCCTGGGAGTTCCACCAGACTTGGTAACTGCTGTTTGACAGCAGTTAAAAGATTTGGACCATGTTTAGCTTGTTTGATGATCTCGAGAAGAAAATAAACAGCAAATTGATATAAAATGTTGTAGGAAAATGAAGGAGAAAATGCATTTTCTGACAAGTATACAAATAATCAAGGAAGCTCATCTATGTGATCAGGCAGGACAATAGATTAGAATGTGTTTGGTTACATTATTTCTTCAAAGTGGGTGCTTTTAAATCAGAAAGTTATGAAATTTTAAAAACCCCAATACTACAGAACTTCAATTCTCAATATTTTGAGTGACTGTCTTAAAAACTTATTTTAAGAATAGAAAAAAATACCAACAAACCAAACTGAACTTAACTCTTTCAGTGATTTAAGAAACAAAGTTAAGAAAAGATTTTGTAATATGTGTTCCAGGTAAACAATGACCAAAGAAGCACAGTTTATAAGGGTAGTTCTTCTTATTCATAGGTTGTAAACAAGAAATAAATAGAGTTGTTAAAGTTGATATAAGTAAGCAGAATTCAATATAATCAGACAAAATGAGAAATTAAAATTAAGACTGAATCAGGAAATATTTGCTAACACTCAGATCTATTAGACAGATTCCCAAGGGAAATTAAAGAAAAATGAGTGTTGGAGTGGTTTAAAATCCAGTTGAACAAAGCAGGGCAGGTAAACAAGCATTAAGGTAGCCACAGTGTATCCTAATATATTCAAATGCAAACAATTTTGTGATAAAAAAAATTTAAGAGGCACTAAGGTAGTTAGACATGTCCTTCACATCTATATCCAGGGAAGAACTGGTTCCGGCACTCCATAATCACTTCCTTATTTCAATTAATCATTTTTTTTATGACTCCAATTTATAAATTCCAGATTTGAAAGAAAATCATGAGCCAATTTTGAAGTAAAGGCTTAATTGCAAATACCTGTTCACCTCATAAAGGTAAATCTAATTTAACATAACACATATTTAAACTGGGTAATATCTTTAATAATATTAGATTTCAGCATTTCTATAATGCAATTGGAATTATAAGTTCTGAATGTAACAGGAGAAGCAATTAACAAAACTTTTATTCTTTCTTCTAAACAAACAGAGCTGAGTTTTGATTTAGGAAAAAAAGCAGAAAACAAACAAAACAACAAAAACCCCCATCCCACACTGAATCACAGATTAAATACATAATTTATTTATTAAAAAGTATTCTATCTATGCAAAACACTTGAACTTAGGAATTTTTTTAATTTAGTTCCCTGATAACAATTGTAGCAGACCTTTATAAACTACCAAATAGACATTAAAGAAAAGTCTATTGGCTCATAAAATCTCTCTGTTAATAACAGAAAGAAAATTAATTTTCCATTTTTTTATCCAGTTTAACATGAATTTCCCAAATATGGGTACAAATGAATAGTAACCTTTCTTCTCAATGTCAGGATTTCTGTTTGCATATCCATAGCTATCCTCATAGCAAATCATTTAATAAAGTGGTTATTTTCCATACGATAAATAAATGTAAGATACTCTTCAATAGCAAGAGTTTTTCCATTTCCAAATTTGCTGATGTATATTCATGCTTACAAAAAATATTTCTGTTCAATTAAAATATATTTATTTAAATTCAGAGATGAGACAGGTGAGAAAGTAATGGGAGAACTAAAAGACTCTTGTTTCTCATGTCTTCTAAAATAAAAATAATTCCATACAGAAAGCATTTAAAAATAAGCAAGATATTATTGCATTCTACTTACTTACTGCTTGGAAAGTATTAATAGTTGTACTCTTCCATAATTTAAAAAAAAAAGCTATTATAAACAACTGAGAAACAATGAACAAGGGAACTTTAAAAGAATGATCTGAAATTGTACATAATTGTCTGGGAAAGCCATGGAACTTTTATCCATATATTTTGATGGACAGGAGGCATTAAAAAAGAAATAAATCTTTAGGGTTTTTAAATCCTGAACTTATATCCAGAAATGTCTTTCAGAAAAGACTGTTCTGCATAGATTTTTTCTGTTTTATTCCAGACAAAAACTGAAGTCTACAGAGATATTCAGAAGCCTACACTGTAATTTAAATCCAAGTGAGCAATCCCTTAAAATAAATATTGTTTAATTATTCATTACCTGGGAATTCACAGGAATCTAAATTTCTGCCTGTAATGTTATAGTGTTTCTATTGTTTATTATGTTTTTATTGTTTTGACTGATTGTTTTGGCTCTCACATCAGAAATAAGTATATACAAATTCTCAGGAGAAGGCATTTGTTGAATACAGATCTTCCATTTCTAAAGTAAATATTATGACAGCGTAAGTGTTAGATAAAAGTCAAACAGCAACATTTTTTCCCTTTTATAGATGTTCTTTAAAGAATGAACAGCTTCTCTTAATTTTTAGGTATTTATGGAAGCCTTAGTTATTTAACTACGAGTAAGTTTCAGCTTCCCAAATATACCTACTTTGAGACAAGTAGAAAATAAAAATTAAAAAATATCTGTTCTGCCCCTTCTCTTTGGTGTCTCTGATTGGCTAGCTATGCTCTATTGGCCATATGGGATCCACCCAAGAGTACTGATGGAGCTGGCAGAAGAACTTGCTGAGCCACTTAAGTCATTTACCAGCAGTCCTAACCGGAGAGTCACAGCTCTGGTTGGGAAGTGGGTGACTATGATGCCTGTCTGCAAAACAAGTTGGAAGGAGGATCCATATAACTACAGGATTATCAGCCTGACCTCAGTGCCAGGGAAGGCAGTGGAGCAGATCATCTTGGGTGCCATCGTTTGGCACTTGCAGGACAACCAGGCAATCAGACCCAGACAGAGCACATTTGTGAAAGGCGTGTCCTGCTTGACCAGCTTGATCTTCTATGACAAAGTTACAGGCTTAGTGGATGAAGGAAAGGCTGTTTCCTTCATCTCAGACTTTAGTAAAGCCTTTGACACTGTCTTCCTCAGCATTCTCCTGGAGAAACTGGCTTCCCATGGCTCAGATGGATGCACTGCTCTTTGGGTGAAAGATTGGCTGGATGGCTGGGCTCAGAGTGTGGTGGTGGAGTTACATCCAGCTGTGGGCCGGTCACAAGATAGGTTCCCCAGGGCTCAGTATTTTGGACAACCCTATTTAGTATCTTTATCTATGATCTGGATGAGGGGATTGAGTGCCCACTCAGTCAGTTTACACATGATACCAAGAAGAGGGGCAGTGTTGAACCACTGGAGGGTAGGAAGGCTCTGGAGAGGGATCTGGACAGGCTGGATTTGTCATCTGAGACCAACAGTATGAGTTCAACAAGGCCAAGTGTCAAGTCCTGCACTTGGGTCACAACCACTCCATGCAGTGCTACAGGCTAAGGCAAGAGTGGCTGGAAAGCTATTTATTCAGCTGTAACTGACAATAAAGAATAGATATCAAGCTCACATATGAATTCCTGCATCATTGAAGGCAACTTAAACAGAAATCCCAAACCCATGTAGTCTGGCTATGGAATATACATGCAGTTTTCTCTATGACTGGTAGCTTCATCCCATCTGCTGCTCTGCAACATGCAGGCTTCTTCTGAGGTCCCTTTTGAGTATCTTGTGATGACTGTCTGAAGGGGAACATATGTTCAAGCAACTGAACCATGTCTTTGCATCTCCTTGATATTCTGAGACAAGAGAAAATGGCCTCAAGCTGCACCAGGGAAGGTTCAGGTTGGACATCAGGAAGAATTTCTTCACTGAAAGGGCGTTCAGACATTGGAATGAGCTCCCCAGCAAAGTGGTGGAGTCATCATCCCTGGACGTTTTGAAGAAATGGCTGGACATAGCACTTACTGCCATGACCTGGTTGGCATGGTGGTGTCCAATCAAAGGCTGAACTTGATGATACTGGAGATTTTTTCCAATCTTAATGATTCTGTGATTCTATGATTAAAAATATAAGATACTAAAGGATTCTGTGAACTGATAATTTAGTTATCCAAATAAATGAAAATATTTAAATTTAAAATAAAGTGCAACTAAAACTAAGTAGGTCTATATCTAAATTCTAAATATAAAGTAGAAGATCTTGAATTTGGTGGAAGCTGTTGGTCTGGCTTATAAAACCATTCCATCTTTAAAGCCCATGAAATGCCTGTTTTCAAGAACAATGATGGAAGTAGTGCACTCAGGTTATGGATACATGATCCTCTTCTGATTTTCTAAAAGCATAACCCCTATAACCAAAGGGTTATTATTCTTCTCTTTCTACCTGATAAATGAAATAGGATTAAAAAGATTGAAAAAGCATAAAAGAATATAAATTCCTTTCCCCTGTATTCTAATATTCTTTCTAATAGTGTTTGAAATTCTAATCTGTTTCATGCCTCTAAGACAGAGTTAGGTAGAAGAAATCACATAAAAGAAATTACAAGTCGCATGAGACAATGTCAAACCTCAGTATGCATTCCTGGGCTAAGACAACCCTTCAGGCATCTGGTTAAGAAAGTATGCTTTCCATCACACTTTGCAAAACCCATCAAGTAATTAGGAACACTCCAAATTTACAATAATTGCAATTGAAAGGAAACATAGAAGCAAAATTTTGGGGTAATGGATGAAAAGTGAAAAGACATCATGGATGTTCTCAATTTAGTTAGATGGGAAAGACTATTTCTGATAATAAAATAGGCAGCAATATGAAACTTAATGAAAAGATTCATAATTGGAGTAAAGATGAGGCTGGATTAGGAAACACAAGTTCCTGTATCAACTTAACTGTGTTCCAGTGTGGTGAAGCCAAGCTACACTCTGTGCCATATTAATTAGCAAAAGCGTACCTGGAATATTGAGGGTAGTAATTATTCAGCATTGGTGAGGCCACATATACAACATCTTCTGTTCTCCATATACAGGAGACGTGTTGACAAACTGTAATATGTCCAATGTAGGCCACCAAGATGCTTAGAAGGATGAAGTTCTTGTAGTATATGAGGAGAGACAGAGACAAAGAACTGGTCCTGCTCTACTTTGAGAAGGAAAGTTTAAAGGGAGATTGCTTTCTACAACAATTTAACAAAGGACTGCAAATAAAACAGAATCAGATGTTGATTGTATGATTCTAATTGGAAAGGGCTTAAACTGAGCTGTGGGTGTTTTTTATTTTTATTTTGTTTTTCAGAAGAAAAATAGTGAATACTTAAAATTTAAAATGTTTGTAATCAGTAAATTTTAGATAAAAATGTGATTCCTTGCTGTTAGATGGAGCACATATCCAGTAGCTTTCCTAAGATTAGAGAGGACACATCATAGTTTTCCAGACTCTGCTGTAGTGCAAATGGTTTCACTATAGCTAACACTGATTTATAATTAGGCTAGAAAAGTCCATGTATTTTCATGAATGTATATGATACTGATTTATGGAAATAGAAAAGGGCAGTGGCTGAGCAGGCTGCGGTCTCAGGCTCACTCGTTATCATTCATGGGAAGGAAGGGACTATTTTACTTTGCCTGGAAAGTGAACAGAGCTGGTGAATACAAACCAACTGTAACTTTACTTTTAATATTAAATGTAAAGGCTCTTAATCAGATCTGTTATTCATGGGCGAGTTTCATCAGCCGAACTTCTCCAAGGAAAATTGGGTACATGGCAGAATGGCTCACAGTTTAGAAAATATGAGACCAGGACACAGTACATGGATTTAATATCCAAGAATGAGACTATGCTCCATATTGGCTGCTTTCTGTTGCCTTTAAAGTAAGTGTGTATGTGTGTGTCAGTATATAAAGCTACATAGTTTTGGTTTGTGTCTTTTTTGGGTTTTGTTTTTTTTTTTT
>VZTH01009691.1:16148-52347 GCA_013397815.1 Aleadryas rufinucha
TTTTTTTTTGTTTGGCTGGTTTTTAGTTTTTGGGGTGATTTTTGAAGATTATCTGCTCTTTTCAGAAATATGCTATGATTTTGGAACTGTCCACAATTAAAGCATGTTGTGGAAAACATTTTGTGTTGTAAGCAATTTTTCTCAGTGCAATTTACAAAAATAGTGTAATTTAGTAAGATTTCCTTAAACATTTTAATTGTGCAGCACAGGCACTTACACTCCTCATTCTCCTCTGTAGCTTTTCCTTTCAAATACTCTGATGTCGGTGATTGAAACACGAACTCAGACTGGCAGGGAACCTGAATCGTTTATTCAAAGGAACGAGCTGGTTTTACACACTTTTCTAAGGCACAGTATCTCCTTACATGGTAACTCTCACTATGTGACCTATCCCATGCTGCCACATCATTAGCACACTTTCTGAATGTCCTTCTATGGGGTCAGCTTCTGGGAGGCTCCTCTAGGGGTCTGCTGCTGACACCTCCTCGCCCCAGGGTCCGGCAGAGACAAAGACTCTCCGTGCTGCCACGTGCTCCTTTGTGCTGCCACGTGCTCCTGCAGGCCGGTCCCACAGCCTGTGACCCAATGCTATCTTATCTTTCCCCAAACTCTGAAAAGTAAGACACTGTTGCTTGTGGGAAATCGGGATATATTTTTCATTTTATTGGAGAATTGGCTTGCGAGCTTGTCCTTAGGTAAAATATTTTCAACTATTTTTCCTTAGAGGTACAAATATCAGTGAACATTCTGTATTAGAAAGGAACAACAAACACCAACACATATAGTAGTATATGACACTGTGCCATACAGCGGGATTTTATTTCCACTTTCACTCTCCTGGGCTGCCCTTCTTTGCTCTTCCCTTTGACTCATTCCATTATTAATGAAGGTGATATTTTATTCTAAAATGTTTTTAATATTATTTATCTTTCTTTATAATACATGCAATGAAAATCTCAGCTCTATAAACTTAACATTAATTCATGTTAAATTCAGGTAAGCTACTCTGAAATATTCAGTTTAGATTTTGGTTGATACTCAATAAATCTTGATTCAGAATCAAGGATACTATTACACACTTTTTTTTTAATATCTTAAGTAGACTCTATAATATTTTCTTGTTTATTTTACATTTTTCTATATATACAAGTTTTGACTTATCATTTTTTATATATAGTTCAAGGATAAAATGTCTATATACTGATGAACTTTTCATTTTTTTCCATTAAAATTTATTTTTAAATCCAGAAAATATTCAATTTCAGACATTCAGGACCATTTGTAAATGATCCCAGACAAAAACTCTAGAAATCCATTTATGACAATGAAATCTAAAACCCTCTAAAATTTTGTTCTATAAACAATCGGTAAAATCTTCACAGTTGTCAAAGATGTCAATTCTTTGAAGCAAGTTAGAAAATAAAAGCGAAAATACGCAGTTCTCAGTGACAGAGGAAAACTGAAGACTTGAGCTTGTTGCAGGTTTGTATAAATATTTAACTTAATGTTTTAATTTCCTGAATGTATGTCTTGTGCACTCTGACACTTAGTACATAGATAAATAGCGTTGTATGCATATCCCATAATCAACGGATATTTTCTCACATTATTTCCCATATGACTTTCCTTTCAGAATTTCCTAGCATTTAATTTCTTTAGTGTAAATCTAGGAACAGGGGTTTTTTGTGTTTCAAAAAAATTCTGTCCAGGCTCATTTAGCTCAGATTCTGTCTTGAGTACATCATAAACAACTTAGACCATTAAGGCAATTTTAATCCTCGAGGGAAGCAGTGAAGCATAATTTTCTTGTTCTTTAGTAAGTTCTACCTAGTGAGATACAACATAAATTTCTTTTAATTGCCACTTTATATGTAGCATGAATATCACAGCTGAAAACAGTTCTTAAAAATAAATTGAGATCATATATCAGCTAGACAACTTGTTTCAGAAAAATCTCGTTCTAGAGTTCTCATTTTTTTCTAATTCTTCAAAGCTAAAAAAAAAAAAGGCAAATTAGGTTTCAGTAGATAAAAAAGTGAATTAACCTGAGGATCCTCAAGGGTTATTTGACATACTATTTGACCTCTAAGAAACTCATTTATTTGGGGTTTTTTAACTGTCAGATTTTTGAGGAATAGCTGTCCTAGGAAGTTAGGCCCTCGTGCTATGCTGCAGACAGGTGTTGCACACCCTTTGAGCTCTATGAGATAAACAGGCTGATAGTCATGTAGAAGTGCACCAGCTTTCCTCTTGTTCCTTCTTTCCCCATTACATATTTTTAGAAAGGATGGGTGACTGATATCTGTGATTTTGAAAGAATACAGGACATATAAAAAATGCAGAAGAAGTGAAAGCATTAGTTCTTTTGCATACTTAGACTTTAATGCAGCCATCTCTAAGAGATGTTAGCGTCCTGGTCTTGATCAAAGCAGTTATAGTATTTTGGTCCGAAGAAATTTTAGTGAATTTCATTGACACAAATGACTTTATAAGATTAAAAAAATCAGAAAAATATTGTGTGGATTTGTTGAAGTTTTTTTCAGATAATTCTTTCTTTAAAAAAAAAAAAAATTAGAAAATATTTTCAAAGAGAGACATTAGTGATTTGTCCTATAGTTAATTTTGTATAGTGTAGACTGAGTTGATGAAAGACGTGAGTATGTAGGAATATTTCAATTTAGCAAACAAAAGTTGTTAAATAATTCTAAGTTCCAGGGTATGGCACTTAAACAGAAAATTCTACAAAACAGTTTCCAGGTATTTACTTTAGTTGTAATTGAAGTAGAGAAAGCAAGTTTCATCATTCTGCTTATGAAAATAGGAATACAGAAACAACATTTACTAATCAAATCAGAATGACCTAAATAAACCGTTCAGAAAATATTCCAGATGCTACAGCAGTAGCTACTTATCTGAGTCACAACAAAAATCCTAGCCCTCTGTGCAAAAATATATTCAAAATATATGTCTGAAGGAGAGTCTAATTTAATGAACTTTAAAGTTCATGTTATTTTGAATGATTTGTGCCTAACTTTTGTGATAGATTCCTTTTATCCTCACCCACCCCACCCCCCCCCCCCCCACTTCAAACAGTGATGCACCAAGAATATTTAAGCTGGATATTAAATTAAGTGACCAAATAAGAATTTAATTTATAATTAATAGGAAAGTTGTTCTGTGCTAATTTAGTTACAGTATATTTTTAGATATATATTGGGTGGTTATTTTGCTAAGTAGGCTCTTTCTTGCTAATTTTCTAGCTTGAACATATTTTTTCACATCAGCAACTTCACAAATACCCTTGAGGGACCTTAATTTCCTTTATCTTTTTTGACAAATAGCAGTTCTTTTTTCCCCCTATATCCTAGTGATTATTCTCAGACAAAAGCATGAAATTCTCTGAAGAAGACAGTAACATGATGTTTAGGGTTTTGTCTAACCTCATGGTTTTTTTGAACATTCATAAATTATTCTATGCTTTAACCTGCTTAGAGCCTAAGAATGGAGTTCTGTTTTACATGAATCTAGGGTTGGGTTAGAATATGCACTGTAAGAACCCTTTAATGCTGTAGTTCAACCCTCATAATTAGAAAAGGATATGATGTGTAACAATAAACAGAGTATGTGTGGCAACAGAAACTGGAAACTCAAAGTACCTTACTTATGCATAATTCATTTCATGTTTCCATGTCATTGTTTGCATATTCACAGCTGGCTTAACTCAGATGTTACCAGTCTAAATACTTCCTCTAATTAAATTTGGTAAGAAAATAAGTCTTCATTAAGAAGAGAATTACCAAGTAGGGGAGGGAGGGAGGGAGGGAGGGATGCAGGAAGAGAGGAAAGAAAGGAAGGAAGGAAGAAAGAAAGAAAGGAAGAAAGAACAGAAAGAAAGAAAGGAACTTATTCATAGAGACACAAAGATTTCTGTCGAGTTTGTGAATTAAATGACAATTAGAACATTTTTCAGGATTTTTTCCCTTTTTACAGACTCCAGTGAAGTGAGTACAGGTTGCATACCAGAATGAAGAGAGTCATTGGCTTCCTACTATTTTGATGTTCTCTATTGGAAAACCTTGAACTTCTTTTTTTAGTAGTCCTTAGTAAGATGGTTGTAACAGTCATGAATGTTTGTGTAGAAGTAAATATAAGATCCTGAATAAATAAGAGGTACTTTAACAGAGAAAATGCAAAAGAAAAGCATGGTCCAAAGACTGAAGTGATTCCAGGGAGAAGGTACATGAATGTTGGGTGGAGTTCTGTTGCCACTAATATTTTTGGTAGCTTTGCAGCAGTGATAGACTGCATGTGAGAGCAGACAGTCTGAGCCTGAACCCTGGCATTCGGAATACACAAGTGAAAATGCAAAATTATCACTAAGTCTCAAACTACTTCTACACTCATTAAATTCAAAATGGGTCATTTTTAATAATGAGATTTTGCAGCTATTTAGTCACTGATCATTTTGCCAGTTTTAATTAATGCCATTTTCAAAGACAAAGTTGTGAATATGCATGGAATAATTGGAAATTAAGCTTGCTTCGCTGGTTTACAGCAATAGTTTATATGTCAATGGTTGTAGAGAATTAGTCCTCCCTCAGAAAGTTTAGAGTACTGCAGGATGAAGACATGATCCAGAGTAAGTCCATGTGTTTCCTCTAGAGATGATTGATACTTTCATTTTATTTTGTGGATGCTCTCAGCCTTCCAGGATTAGCCCTTTACTTTGACCTTCTTCCTGTGTATTGTGAATACGCTGTTGAAAAACAGAAACAGAGATGGAACACCATACATGATATTGTGTCACTTATATCTGATTTTACAATAGTTGCCATCTTGCCCATGATGGCTGTAATAGATCACTATTTTCAATATTGTCTACAGCCCAGTCTGCCAAATAAATTATTCAAAGATTTGCCCAAGAGTCTACAGCAAATAAAGGAAATTTTGTTTCAACCAACCACAAAGACAGAAGACTCTGCCTTTACAGGGTAATTTCTACAGCTAGCAGATACACATTTCTCTTCCAGAAAAAGAAAAAAAATAAGGGCATTGACCTATGAGAAGGAAAAAAATCCTCTTTTTTAACTACGACAATGACAGTGATCCTCTGTGTTCCAGGAAAGACAAGATTAGGATATTGATAGAAATTTCTGTCTCTGACTTCCTTTAAGAGTTTCTGTCCATTCAGACTGCAAAGGTAGTTTTGATAAGCACATTCTGAACTTTCTGAGTATGTGAATTCAGAGGCATCACCCAACATGCTCATCTCTTGCCAGAATATACTTCTGAATTTCAACTATAATGGTAAGTTGTATTCCCATGTCTCGAAACACAAAAATTATTGCACACTGCATGAACAGAATGAAAATTAATGAATGAAAGGATAGAAATCCCACTTGGTGCCTAGAGAAATAAAGTCTCATCTTGAATGTGTTTTGTTTACTATTGCTGTCCTTACATACAAAGTTTTTGTAGTACTTACACTATGTCAGTATGCAAGATAATTCTTGCACATCAAGCGAGAATAGACTTAGACTTCCTCTAAGGAGTTCCAAAATCTCATTTGTATAGATTAAAAGTACTTAAAACTATAAATATGATAATGTGAAAAGGAAGAACTATGGCAATTTCATCCAGAGAAGTGGATTTTTAAAAGAATTTTAAATATAGATTTTTTTTTTTTCTACTCTGTTGTTGTCTTCCAGTACCATGCCCTATATTGAAAAATCAGATATTTCCTTGCTTCCTTCAGGGGTTTTATTCCAGTACAGCACAACGTAGTCCAAGGAAAAAGCTTACACAATATGAATCTTAAATGTGTTGAATTCTACTCTCAACATAGTTTCTATTGCTGAGCTTTGCTTCTGTTGTACAGAGAACAGCAGTGTCCCCATTTCTAACTCTTGGCTGTGCACAGTATGTCCTGAAGTTCTTTTTATATCTGTGGGCAGGAAAAAAAAGACAGTGCATATCTTCTAAGGAATGTCACATATTCTTTCCTGTGGACCAAACTGTCTTCCCTTGATGGTATATAAAAACACCCCTACTCACCTAAGTTTCTACTCTCTTTCTAATGTTTTGCTCCCAGAGAAATATTTCTCTTGTAAAAAGCATAAGCATATCTTTTCAAAATATAGAGATTAATAAAATTAGAAAGGCAGTGAGATGTCGTTGTCTTCTGGAACCATATGGAGAGTGACAGAAGAAAAATCGTATTTAAAATGTTGGGGTTTTTTTAAGATCTGGAATAAAGGCCAGATAGGTTGAGGTAGGTATTAAAAAAATATTTTATGTCTCCTTTTAAAAAGAAAAGAAAATATTTTGCTGTTGGTCAGACTTAGGAGACTACATATTGCATCATTTTATTTCCTGTTTATAGAGTATTTAGAATGTCTGGCACATTTGGAAGGGTCATGGTATTTTCTTTCTCAAGAGGGCATGGCAATATCATTTTTTGGGCTGGAGAAGCAGCATCACTTTAATGCTTAGTAGTGTGAGAGAAAATGTATAGAAATGGTGGCTATGAAAATACGCTTTAAAACTGAAAATAATATCTTTAATGCTTACTCCTCTGCAAGACAGTTGTTACATAGTCTCAATATTCGTAACAGTAAAGAAATAATCTAGGAATAAATCACAAGGCATTTATGTTATTTTTGACAATCCCCTAATCCTGGCATGTATCTTTGCCTTCAGCCATCCTGTAATATTCATTTGGCAAAATGCCAACAACCTAATTCCTACAACCATTCATAATATTGTTAGCATGCATTGATTTTTAAAGTGCTTGTTACTCAGCTGTCACAAAAGTTATCGCCTGAAAGAAAGAATGGTCCAGAGATCGTAAATTAAGCCCAGAATTTTATTTGATTTCTCTGTTAAAGGTCTGTTCACATGATCTTCCTCAAATGGACTATACCCCGCAAAGAGTGGCATCTTGCTTTAACAAATGAGCCAAACCTCTTAACAGAATTTTTTATTTCAGACTCAGCCACAGAAGTGTAGAATTCTTAGGAAAGAGCTAGTACTTTGCTTTATGGTCCTGAAAACTATTTAGTTGTGTCATCTTAAATGACAGGCATATCCAGAATTGGAACTACTGTAAGCAGATTTACTTACATGATTTTAAACCTGCAGTAACTTTGGTCCTATCGCCCCAAACAGCTGAGGGAGATTAAAGTGTTAACGATAACAGATAATGAAAACAATTATATTTTAATGTCTTACATTATTATATTGGGGAAAGCTACTTAGACATCCTAAATTTGAGTCTAGTCTTTATAATAGCAGTCTTTTCATTCAGAATTAATATAAACCCAGCCAAACTCTATTAGGAAATAATTGACTGAAACAACAGGTCATATGCTGGGGTGGTGGAAGAGTAGATTTAATTCTAAGATTTAAAATAGCTGATGTGAACATGAGGCACTGATTATACATGATTTTTGTGTGAAAGACAATGGTCATAAAGAGGTTAGGAAGAGCATAGGTTAGGAGGAAGACCTAGAGGATATGTAACTGACTGGGAAAAACAAGAAGAGATTTTTGGATAATGTGGATAAAATTATACTTAGAAAAACAAATTCTACTGTTTTAAGTTTTCAGCTTTTTTTTTTTTTTTTTTAGGAGTTAATTTACATACACTTCATAACTTTTGAACTTTGTTAGTTTTGTCTTTCTTCTCTTTTATTTCTTTGCTTTTTCTTATATAGTGTAATCCTGGAGCCATGGATTCTGTACAGTTGTACCAATAAAACTGTAATAGCATTGATTCTATATGTACTGAAAATAGATGTGGAATAAAAATGGTAAGTAATTATCATATTATGACTACATTAAAAATAATAATATGGGTAAAAGTGTAATTAAAAGTTGAGAACTGGGGAAAGATATAATTTTTTTAAAACCTTTTTTTTTTTAACTGAATGTTGGAAATTCCAATTTTGAATTTGTATAGATGTATGTAGGAAAAATCTAATACGGGATATTCAGTCCAAATTCTGGTTCTGTAGGCTTATCTGTCAAAAGACCATCCTATTTCCTCCTTAGAAATCTGAAAAAGACTTATACTCCCCCAGATGCAAACATACATATGCATACATGCACACACACACACACACCTTATTGCTGTTTTCTTAGGATATTTGCTTTGTATACTAGAGAATATGAAACTTTTTTATGATAACTTTTCTGTAATTCTTCGGCTAGTATTGCAAGAGACTTCTGCTGCTCTATGAAAAATGATGCAACAGAAAAATACAGATGTCCTCTTAATTTTTGTTCATCATATGTGAGGGGCATTTACTAGAACTTCACTTAGTCTACTAGTTTCTGAAATACTTAATCTGTTTGTAATGTTTATACGTCTTTGTTCATTGATGGCATGCAAACACAACCTCAACTGGTTATTTGTTTCTATTTTTTAAAACCCCTAGAAATATCCCTAAAGAAAGAGTGTTGTGTGAACCTGGTTGCTTTGAATGGTAACGAGGCAGCTGCCTTAGGTAACAATCTTCTGGAGATGCTTCCTGCAGAGCCTTCACTGGAAAGATGATATAGTTTATTCTGGTTTGATTAACAACTAGAATCCATCAGGCTTTCAGGGCTAATGGCTTTAGAAGAAGGATATAAATCCCTAGGTTTGTGCTATTAGGAAATGTCATTCAAATTTCTGATATTATCTGCACACACCCTCGTGGCTGCAGCATAAACAGCTATCCAGGTTCTTCTAAGCACTCTGTCCTTCAGGCCAGTTACCTGAGCTGCCATGCAGACAGGCTATAGGTCCCACAGCAAAACATTTTCTTTCACTAAAAAGGTTTGAGTACAGCTGGTTGTTAGCAAATCTACCACCAAAAAAGTAGTGCCAATTTTAGTGAAATTTTAATAGAGCAAATTAGTTTTCAGCATGTTGCAAAGTACCTTTAAATAAAACATTATTCCTGAAACACATATAAGAAGCATTAGAGGAAATACTTTCTTTTTTTATTATTAACAACTGCTATTATTAATTAATAACAATGTTAATGAGCATCTTAAAATATGTAGGGAGATTACTGTATTTCAAATGCAGTGAAACTTGGGATATGTTAAATGAGATCATTGCCAGGATCATTGGTTTCTCCAAAACACAAGTGGGATACAGCTGTCTGGGGAATAATAACAGTAATAATATTTTTCCTTTTTTCTTTTTTTTCCTTTTCCACACAAGTAATTACTGAGGAAATCAAATTTCTGTTTGAAACACACTACAGGAAGATATATGCAACGTACTTAGAAATTCAAACGTGGCTTGTTATTAGGGGAATGTAGCTCTCACTAGAGAAACCAATTTGTTCATAAAGATTACCTCTGTAAAAAGTCAGTTGTTCCCACAATCTTGTTTATGCTCAAACAGAAAACATATTTAAGGTATAAAGTTAATAATTTGTTATTATTATCATTATTATTTAAATATTAAAAATCTAATTGAAAAATCATTTTTAGTCTAGATCTAATTATTACAGAAAAAAGGCAAATAGTAATACTTACAATATTTCCCTACAGAGAAGATCTCAATAGTAATAATCATACCACTAAAACTGAAACTTATGTATTTATGGTTACCATTCCTTTTTCTTGAGGTTATGCTCACCTTTTCATTGTTCTTTTTTCCTTCATTTGCTCTTTTCTTCATTACCTTTTCATTTCATATTTTAGATACTATTTCTTCTTTATCTTTTTTACCATTTCACCAATTTGTTTCTACTTTCATTTGCATTTCTTTAGCTGACATTTTATGAATTTTATCTGTGAGCTTTTCTGTGCCAGACCTGTATCCCATGTTTTACCACTCCACGTCTGTGCTCCTCTACCCTACACACTTGTCTCAGCTTGTCAGGGCCCTTTCTGTCGTACATATCAGGGCCATATTTCTGTGTACTACATAATTGTGTTAAGAGTTGCAAATATCACTCACAGAGTAATGCCTATTATGGCTGTAAAACTCTGTTATCTTTATAAAAATAAACAAGAATAAAACAAATTAGCCATAGATGCTTGTTCAAGTAGAGAAATTAGCATCACACCTACACCAAGAAAACAAAACTGCAGGCACATTAAGTTCAGACATATCAAACCTAACAAGACTCAGTCCTGAGGACTTGCAAAGATAGTACAACACCTATGACCTGTCATTAGCAGTGACAATATTACAGGGCTACACAACAGACTACGTATCACTAGATTTCAATTCAACTCCTTAAAGAAAAAAAATAGAACCTTTTCAGGACTTCTATATGGTGAATTTTGCACTATGAGAAACTAGCCTGTCTTAAAATAACTTCTGTGTCGTGATTCTTTTTAGGAATTCTTAAGCTAATAGGTACTCTTTTTTTACCAAGGGGAGGAAAAAAATAATGAAAGAAGTAGCTCACCATTGGTGAAAACTAGAAAATTGCCAGGAGTAATTGCACAGCTTTTGATTATTCCTAAACAGAAATCTGATAAAGTAAAGCAAAAGGACTCAGGTACCTTGACAGATGACACAGATATTAGTTACTCCATTGCTGAAGAACTAATTTCAACGTCTGAGGTATCACTTCTGATAACTTTATACACCTAAACTTCTGTAAGATTTTAAAAAATGGTAAGAGATTTCAGAATTTTATTTTTCATCATGGTTTTAAAAATTCCAAAGACTGTTTGTCCAGGTAGATAATGGGCAGAGTTTGCTAGCCTGTTAGATATGTTTAATAAGAAGATGGTCATGCATTACTAATTTGTTTAACTTTCACAGGGAAATGACAATGGGACCTGAAAATAGAAAAGCTGTACATATAATTGACTTAGACACGAGTACCTCCCATGGCACACAGCAGTGCATAAAATATTTAGCAAAAAAGATTAGCGTATGAGATGCTTTGGATTGGGTTCTTAACTGAGTAACTGAATTCATATCAGAGTGCAATAGAAATTGTATACAGATAGAGAAGGGATAAAGACATAAGCTCCATGCAGCTGTTATTGATGGGAGACTTCAGCCATGCTGCACAGTGCAGAGGATGAACAACAAGATGGAGATAATTATCACACATACATTTAATAGAAAAGATGAAAGAAGATGGAATATAAAATGTCTGAGTAAAAATGGACACAGGTGAAAACCAGTAAATATAGAGTGAGTTTTGACTGGCCAAAGTTGCACCCAGAATATTTTAAAATGTGCACCATTTGTCCATATCCTGCTGATGGAATAGGGACTTTTTTCCATTGAATTCAGTGACAGATTGCACTGATGTGCAGGCAAAAATAGGTGAGACAGTCCTTGATATTTTCTTCTTTTTTTTTTTTTCTTTGTGTAAATTCTCTGCTAGAGATACTAGTGACGAAGTAACTCTTCTAAAGGCAGCATCCCTAGCTAATGAATCATATAGATTTTCTGAATACCAGACAAATATTTATGACTTATTACCTATTAAAAAGTCAGCTGACTTTTTCCCCTTGTAAGAATAAGCTCAAAAATCATCCCATTATTAACACTATTTACATATATTTTAATTAATTCTGAAGTGTCTTGTGTAACTGAAGCATTTACTTTTATATCTTAGAATCTGGATAGCAAAAGTACCTCTTGTAATTGTGAAGTCCTGCGATGTTAAATCCTTTGAACATTACACTTCTTGGATGATCCAACATAGACCTTTAGAGACCCAGACAAGCATAGTTTATCCATACATTTCGCAAGTTTTTTAATATTAATTAGACTTAATCCATTTGAACTGCTATAATATTACTTTAATTTCCATCTTAAATATATATATTCACAGACATAGTGCTTTTTCCTATATCAACTTTGTTTGAGTGTAGCTCTTCACTCACGCTTTTGTGAAAAGGAATATTAAAAAATACTGCTAAAATTAATTGAATGTTCAAATTATATAAATACTAAAATATAACTCAACTCTGTATTGATTATTTTTATTTTTCTCTCTCCATCTCTCTCTTTTTTAATCTCTGCTCCATTTAGGCAGACGATTTACTTTATTATTAATTAACACATACTGCTGGCAAAAATCTCAGTATATTTACCTATGAATTGTCTTAGAAGTGGGATTATAGCCAGAAGTGTGTTTGGAATGGAATTTTACTTTAGAAAGGATAAACTACTGGTCTTCATCCCTAAAGTAGAATTTAAACCTTTTTGCTAGCAACAGATTTTTTTTCTTTTTATTCTTTCACAGGAGAAAAGGAAAATCTGTAGTGATTCAAATATTTTTCATGGAAGTGTGAGCAAATGAGCAATGCCTCATCTGCAATGGCTGCCTGATTAATGTAGGATGGGTTGTTTATAATTTTATTCTGGTGGATACAGCTTTTAGATGGAAGGCCATTCTAATCTTTCTTGTCCGGGCAGATACATTTATAAATAACGGTGTCTGGATCAAAAATAGCTCGGCCTTAATGAACTGGGGAGTTACAACAAAGGCTAGGTTATTCAGAAGCATTTCAGAGTTTTGGAAGAGTTAGCTTTCTGTTGTGTCTTTCATTCACCATGAATTTTCTTATATTTGTGCTGATATCTGATATTCAGGACATTATTCTTACACTTTCCATATACAAAAGCCCAATTTTAAATCATACTGAATTTTTTAGTCCAGCAGGAAGGGAAAGAATATCTGAGGACCAAGTAGACCAATATTTTATTCAATTGATCACAATCGTTTACGATTATCTCTCAGTCATTGCTACCATATCATATAGAAGACATAAATTATGTTTATAGTATGGAATGAAAATCAGCATTTTATTTGACAGAAGATATATAGTAAATTTTTTTTTTTTTTAGTTGAGGTTTTTTTTTGGTTGGTTGGTTGGTTTTGGTTTTGTTCATAATTTGCTACTGCAACAAGAAAAATGGAGAAAGGGTAACTGCACATGAATTTTGAAAGCAGTTAAAAACCTGTTCCAATCATCACTGTTTTAATCTGTCCATAGGCATTCAGAAAGTCTAGACCTGTATGTCCATTGATCAGTACTGTAGTTTTTAAATTGGGGGCTTTTTTTCAGATTTTTCAGTATTTTTTTTAATTCAGCTCAATGGTGATGTAAGAATGAAATAAATTCCAGGAAATAATAGCTGTATTAAACTGGGATTTTATGAAGTATCTACTAGACTGTTGGGCTGTATATGAAACTACTTAATTTTAATAACTTGCTTTAGAAAACCAAAAATATCCTTTCACAGTTAAAGGCTTTTTGTTGAAGTAAGTCAGTGGATTATGCTTTTATTTTTCACCATTTAACTGGATTCTGCTAAATAAAATCTGGTAAGTAATTATTTGTTTTCTTTCTTTTTCAATTCCTGCAAGAAATACATAGGTTATTTGGAAGAAAGATGAGGCCAGTATTTGGTTAGCCCCAAGGATAAATGCTTGTCTTGCTTCTGTTGAAATAGATGAGGATATTCAATTACTGTTGTTATGTTGGTTCTTTTTTAAAGAGATCTTGCAAACAAAAAAATATTATACTTTTACTTCCCCAGGTACTAGACTGAGACTATTAAAAGTTCTTAAACTTCTTTTGTAATGCTAGTTCTCACCAAGGCTTGTAAAGTTTTTTTCTTGCATTGGTTTTGCTATAAATTTATACTAGTTTTTGAAAAACCTGCAAATACCATGATTCATTGTATCAGAATAGCGTTTTAAATTCCAGAGATCTAATTTTTTGACGGATAATTAAAATTTATGCTTTAAAAAAAAAAAGGTAAAAAAAGAAAGATAGAAGATATGAAAGAATAAGGAAGAAAATTTAAAAGAGAGATAAATATATGCTAACACACAGTTTATAACATGCCATGCCTGAAAGAGTATCCAGATAGAGAATATTCCCCTAGTTACATTAGAATGAGAAGAAGTCAAAGGAAGGTTCAATATATGGAAGTAGTCATAAATCATGTAGAAAAGTTATAACAGAAACAAAACAAGCAAAACCTCCCCAGCTATTTCAAAAATAAAGAAGGAAAATATACTCATCCCAATATTCATATAATTATAAAATGGAACCATAATGTCTTTGAAACTTTTTCAGGATGAGTGAAAAGTTGTTAAAAAACACCAATAATCTCACATTAAAAGGATAGTTATAGTTCTCAGTGAAAATGAAAAGAATACAGATTTTTTTTTTCTTGGGGAGAAACAATTTCATTAATCCAGTTTTCATCTGATTAAAAACATAGATCATGGAAGATGCACTGTGCACATTAAATGCACAGATTAGAATCCTCCAGTGCCCTGAGTCTACATTCGATCAGAGTCCTGTATTCAGCATGGAGCATCACACTACCAGATTAGCTGTGGATCAAATTAAGAGTGCTCAGAAGAAACATGAACAGAACAAAGAAAATCAAAGACTTTGTAAGAAAGAGTGTATAAAGTGACATTTGTTATAAAAGAGCTTACATGATAAAGCACTGAAAACATACATGCGCTAAGAAAAAAAGAGAGAAAATGTGCAAATTTATGCTACAGGTATAATACATAAATAATGGCTTGTAATAGTCAGCGATCACAGGAAGAATCAGGTAATTTATGTTAAAAAGTCATCCAATTTTTCTAAAAAGGTGTTAAATATCAAAACAAACAGCCCCCCCCAAAAAAAAAAAACAAACACTGTTTACTTGTTACTTATTTGGCAACCTAAGTAATTTTCAAATTAATTGTGTGTAAGAGAATAAGATTTTTTGCAGAATCATGCTTAAGTCAAAGTCTGGGAATGGAAAAATTTCCCACTGATTTCCACAAAGGAAAAACTTGTTTCCTCATTTGTCTGTTATTGGTGTCTTTTCTCAAGTAAGGAGAAGTTAAAGGTTATAAAACCTTGATAATAATCTTCCAAAAGCCATTTGATAACTCAAAAACATTGTAAAAGAACACTACACAGTTATTTTTGAGTGATATGAGAAAAGTTGTTATTCATAACTGCAAACTGCACGCAAATGAGGGAACCAAGTGCAGAAGTACTTTGGTTAAATCTGGATTGCTTTTTCGGAATCGGTGAATATGCAACTAAGGTAATGTATGCAACTGAAACCAAGCTATATCCCTAGACATTTTCTTTCAAAGAATTATCAAAAGCATCATGACATGGGCTGTAATATTTTTGACAATACAGATTATAGTATAATGCAGTTTTTAAAATAGAACATTTTATCCCAACTAGAGAGAAAGGAATATGCACCTATTTAAAGATATTTTAGGCCTTGAAAATGATTCTGCTATTTAGCAAGCTGGCATTTTTCCGCTGTGCCTTAAAATATGGAGCAAATATAATTAGAAATATAAATGAAAATTTTCCTTTGTTAAGAACATTGCTACAGTATTTAAGTACATTATAGCCTACAAAATCCTGTTTAGAGCACCCAAGCTTTCCCTTGCTGAACTTCTCCCAAAGCACTGATCCCAGCAGAGTTCTACTCAGCTTTATTATTAATCTGTCATAATTTTAGATTTCTCTAGTTTCTGTGCAGGAGTTAAGTGCCCCAACAACCTTCTGTCTTTTAATTGTCTTAATATATGATGGAGTATTATAAATCCCTATGAAATCAGTATCTTGATAACAATGTAAGTTTTTAGTATAGTTGCCACCATTTCAAGTAATACATGATCTCTATGTAGCTTGTTGCACATCCAGGAGATTGGATTTTTTTTAAAAATTGTTATAGTTCTACAGTATGGCACAAATTATGTTGAAATTCTGTGCAATAACTTCATGCATATATATTAATATGTTTTTATGTACATAAAGCTCACAAGGAAAGAGCTTTAAGGTAAATTTATACTTCTGCTGCCATTAATCAGACCCTTCAGAAGGAAACATCCAATTACTGTTCAGCCAGTTCTCTTTGGGACCTATTTCTTTTGATCTTTTATAGCAGCCTCTTTCCATTCCAGTGCCCATTTCCACATCCTCCCTGGATTATTTTCCACATCAAAGGATGTCTTTCTTGCCTCTGTAGATTTCTCAATTTTGATCTCTCCACAGTCATCATGAGAGAGAGAAAGAAGAAAAACTAATACTAATTTTAAACTATGTCAACCTCTATTGTATGCAGTATGCTGAAAGCTGTATCAGCTAAAATCCTAAAATTTTGATTTACCAAAACTTTTGATGCCAAGAGAATTGTTATGAGAAGAAATAAGATCACTTATTATGAATCTGACATTTCCCCTCCATATTTAACCAAACAGTGGTATTTGTTGTTTAATTGAGAAGTCACTGTCATGAGGAGGAAAACTAACAGAGATTTTCACCTCTAATGCTTTATTAAGTAAAACCAGTTCCTGCTTATTGGCTGACAAGTATGGAGTTGCTGTATTTTGTTCAGCTGATTCATTTTGATAGACTGTAATTTAGGGAATTGGAAAAATATAAAACATCCTACATTTCTAGGGAGAGATGTGCAAAGGAACAAAAATAGCTATTATACTCTTGTTGCATTATTTTTTGATTTCACCCCAGCCAGCAGCCAAGCCACACACAGCCACTTGCTCACTCCCCCACCAGCAGGACTGGGGGGAGAATTGGAAGAGTAAAAGCTAGAAAACCTGTGGGTTGAATTCACTTGGGAGACTCCTAGAATGCATGGAGGATGACTTCTTCAGCCAGGTAAGATCCCTACTAGAAGGAACAGGATACTGACCCTGAGGGTCACCAATGTAAGTAACCTACCTGTGGGCTCAAGATTGAAAGCAGCCTGGACTGCAGTGATCACACACTGGTGGAATTCACAGACCTGAGGGGCATGGGTCAGACAAAGAGTAAAGTCAGGACCTCTCCCAGCTCTTCAAGGATATACTTAACAGGACTGTCTGGGAAAGCACTCTCCGGAACAAGCAGGCAGAACAGAGATGCAGATTTTTAAGGACTCCTTCCATAGAGCAAAAGAGGTAGTGATCCCCAGGTGCAAGATATTGGGCAAGGAAGACAAAAGACCAGCATAGCTGAGTTGGGACCTCATGGTCAAACTAAAGGGAAAGAAGAAAATGCACAGGCTGTAGAAGCAAGGACAGGTGTCCTGGGAATATTGTAGAGATGCAGTCTGGTTGTGTAGGGATGGAGTGAGGCTAAGTAAGGTGCAGCTGGAACTAAATTTGGCAAGAAATGCAAAGAATAACAAGAAGGTCTTCTACAGGTAGGTCAGCCAGAACTGGAAGATTGAAGAAAGCATAAACACACACCATATACACACACACACTGATTAAGCAAGGCCAGCAAACTAAAATCAACAGACAAAAAGGCTGAGGTAAATATTTTGCTACCTATTTCCTTGGTTCCAAGTAACTCAAAATAAGAAAAACAGACAAAGCATGTGGAAAACATGCCATCCAAAAATTATATAATGCATGTACTGAGAACATATTAACTGCAATAACAATAACTGGCATTAGTGTGCTGATTTTTAGACATTATCCTTTTAAACTATAAATTAAAATTCATTGACATAATATTTTCAAGAGACAAGTAAACACTGTGAAATCCTTCTTAATCAATCCAGTTTTCACTAAGAATAGAGTATTGGATATGTCTTTGGGACATACAAGTTTATTATTCTAGATCATTCTTGAGTTTCCCCCTAATTCACTTAGTCCTTAAATTCCCTATTTTGATATTGGCCTATCAGACTGCAATTGCCATTCAGTCAGATTTGGAAGTAGTCTAATGTATTAAGACTTCTGTTCATAAAAATTTGATAATTTTCTTTGCTAGAAAAAGTCATATTTAGATAATGTAGAAAGAGTCCTTACTGATGTTCTTGGGGTGATGAAAGCAATCATATTGTGACATGAGGCCATGTTCATTATGCTAGGAGTTTGAAATCTGGATGAAGCTCCAATGTTTTATGTTCTACAAAGGACTTATGGACACACATTCGTGAAAGTGATGATTGTAAATACTAAACCATTCCTCAATATTGGGGCAAATTTTAGTAGGTTTAGAAGTTCTCTAGTTATGACACTTTTTTATATTTGATACTTGTGTTTTATATGTACATGGAGGTACAAATGTTATCCCAAATACTCATACTCTAAAATTGAAAAAATTGATTGCAAAACACAGCTAAATAAAAATTAGCAACAATCTTGTATGTTGGCAGGAGGAGATGCAGTATTTGTTTTTATTTTGATTTTTTTGGATTTAAAGTGTTAACCTAGTCATACTGTTATTAAAGATTTCTAGAGTTTTATTGATCATTTAATTCATCAGCAGCTTGGAGGAAGAAAGCCTATGAAAGTCCTACACCTGAGTTAGTAAACTATTGTACGGGACTTAAAGATTGAATTAAAGGAACATATTAATGTTTTATAAAATCCTCCCAAGACAACAAAGATTTTATCTGTATTTAATTTGGAATAAGAGAGAACATGTATTTAAGTTTTAATATGAAATCATGAATTTGTATCTCTAATGTCCTCTTTCTAGTAGAGACTGAATGATAACTGTTTGAGGAGTAGTTTTTGAAAGCATTAGTCAAAACAATATTTACAATAAAATTTCTGACTACATGTCTTGTAAATTAAAGATGAAAGACTCCTCTTGTGTTAGACCTCTTTGTTTGCTTTACTGAGAATGGGATTATTTTCCACAGTTAAAATTCAATGTATTATATTGCATGTTAGTTTACAGTTCACTGGATTGACCTAAGTAGATTTGATACCCAGGTCTATTACAAGATTGAAATGCATGATACCCACTATGAAGAAAACAAGAAAGAAGTTAGAAATAAGCATGAACTAGAACAAATGTCAGCCCAAAATGCACATTAAAATGCTACTGTGATGTGTGCAGGTGGTGTATGGTGACATCATTGTCACTTTTATGAGACCAAGGCTTGAGCTCCTTCTCTCTCCAATGGGCAAGTGTAGAAGGAATAAAAATGAGACCTCGGTGGAAGTATAGGGCACCAGGGGTTACTCCTATGACTGTAAGGAGTGGATGGAAGAAGTTACGGGTAAAAGGATCTCTTATCTCTAACAAAAAAAAAGCTAACATTTTTCCTAGGAATAAGAAAAGCAGTTTTACTATAAAAGTTTTGACCTTGGTGCAGATCATGTGTGATAAAAACAAAAGCCTGAGAAGTGGGCATTTTTCACACCGTGGCTTCCTTACTCCTTGTATGTGTGAAATTCTTTCCCTGGAAATGGAAATGTTAGAGAGGATGGCTAGTGCACATCTTTATGATGTCTTGATGAAGGATCTGGACAGGAACAGTGTATCTATTGAGACTGAATATAAATAAATACAAAAATGCTGTTCCAAACTCTACAATTTGAAGCAAAATACTGTCTGAATACTAACTGTGCAAGCCTTCTTCTAGTAGCCACACAGCACATAAGTATCTGGCAATAGGCTGGAGCTTCATTTTTCTCTTAATCACTTCTGATTCCTTTCAGCTTGCACTACATTTCCATAAACAGTGGTTTCCAGTGAAATTATGCAGGTCAAAAAGTTCTAAAATCTGTTTCTGTGGAACACTTGTCTTTCACGGCACCAGATGATAGAGTTTGGAAAAGATAAAAGAGTTTTTAAGCATCCTGTCACAGAATCACAGAATCACAGAATCACAGAATCACAGAATCACAGAATCACAGAATCAACTCATCTGGTAAAGACCTCTGAGATCATTGAGTCCAACCTGTGACCGAACAGCACCGTGTGTCAACTAGACCATGGCCTAAATGCCTCATCCAGCCTTTCCTTAAACACTCACAGGGATGGTGACTCCACTGTCTCCCTGGGCAGTCCATTCAATGTTTAATCACTCTTTCCATGAAGAAATTCCTCCTAACCTAAACCTCCCATGGTGCAGCTTGAGACTCTGTCCTCTCATCCTATCAGTTCTTGCCTGGGAGAAGAGGCCAACCCCCACCTGGCTACAGCCTCCTTTCAGGTTGTTGTAGAGTAAGGTCACCCATAAGTCTCCTTTTTTTTTCAGGCTAAACAACCACAGCTCCATCAGCTGCCCCTCAGAGGATTTACCCTCTAGACTCTTCAGCAATTTTGTTACCCTTTTCTGGACTTCCTCCAGTGATGCCTTTTATATTCTGTATTGCGTACTGTAAAACTCTGAAGTGTTTTGCAGCCTGCTGCTGCTGCTCTCTCATGCTAAGATAGACATAACAAAATCTCTAGGTTTGCTGTCCAAGGACACCTAGGCTGCCCTGGGCCCAGAAATGTGTAAACCAACATCTTGGAGAAGGGGGGCTGAGCTTAGAGAATTTACATCAGTACCTCAAGTTTTAATTGGCGAATTTATGCTGATATGCAAATGGACCAAACCTATAAAAGTGTGAAGAACTCGTGACTTGTCATCCATCTTGGGGTCCATTTTGGCAGTAGCCTCTGGGCTCCCCAGGGTGTACCTTTGAAGGCCTTTCAAATAAATACCACCTTTATTCCCTTACTCCTGTCTAGTCTCTGTTTCCAGGTAGCCTCTTCAGGCATCATCAGCACAAAAATGTCCTTCTTGAATTGATGGCCCCAGAAATTGACACAGTACTTGAGATAATACAGCACATTATGTTTATTTTTATGTAAATATATCAGCATGTTTTTACTTTGTATATCCTTTCCACAGTTTCATCAAAATTTGTAGGCTTTCCACTTTTAACTGTTTAGAAATTCTGTCCACATTTCTTTAGAATTAAAATTATTTCATTGCATGAATTCACTTTTCCATCTTGTAGTTAAAAGATTCGAGCCCTAGTCTTCCTCTGTAAACTTTTGCACTTTCATGACTGCACATTCATGTTGTCAGAAAATTAAAATCCTAGTCAAAATATTTTTTTTATCATCAAGAGCCCCTTTTTTTGTTAAGATCCTTGCTTCAGGCAGATTCTGATATGCTTTATTAAATGTCATTAGGTGCTCTGCAAACACACTAACCATATGTACAAAGAATTTCTGAAAGCTTGGTCAGAGTTTTATTATATTAATGCAACATTTCATAAAAATGTAACATCCCCTGAATTATCTTTTATAAATTGCTCTTCAGGAATGTGCTAGGGAATCGCAAATCTGATAGCCCAGTGGAGGCAAGGATACCACAGATCAGTATCCTTAGGTCCAGCAAGTGTAATCCCACTAGGCACAAACACACTCAATGCACCTATATGGATATAAACACACCCAGCCATACAGAACTACACAAACAGGAACAGTCAGCACTCAAATGCAGATAGCACCGATGACTTCATCTTCTTCCCCTCTCTGTCTAATCAGGATAAATATCTCTTAATGGGAATATACACATATGTGTACACATCGGTGCAGAGTGGATCCCTCTAGCAACAGAGCTCAAACACTCACTAGCTGGCCCTGGAACCCAGTCTCCTCTCCACCTCAGGGCCCCTAGGGCTTCTGTCACTGTGCAAAGGGGTAAGATGGAGCAGGACACAATTTGGGCACCCGCATCTGTCGTCATTCCTCTATGCTCCTTTCTCTGTGGAGCTTAATCTTTCTGCCAGATATACTAGCAAAATGTACAGGGTGCACATTTTATTTTGGTGTTTGTTTTTTTTTTTTTTTTTTAATAAGGCTGAAGGATGTAACCCTCTGGCTTATTAGGAATGTTGAGGGTACATAAGTCCATATTTTAAACTATAGCTTTATTTATTAAAATGTTAAATACATTGGAAAATGGCAATACAGGGCTAAAATAAATGAAAAATATAAATTTAAAAGATATTTTTATCAGGCAACAATAATATTCCTTCAATTCATTTAATGCTTTTAATGTTAACTTTTTAATGTTATTTTTGAATTTTAAAAGTCTACACTTCCAAATGAAGCCAGTCATCCACCACCAACACACACACCACCCCTCCAAGTTAGAAATATATTTCATTATGCTATTTAGGAAAGGACTTATCAAGATTTTTCTTTAGACGTAATAGGAGTCTGTCATTGACTGTCTCTTTCAGGAAGTACTTTAGAACTGTGAACACTCCTGTTTAAATTGCTCCTATTAATTTTGGTAGGCTTTGGATTGAGACCATAGAGTTCTCATTATTAACATAAGTTTGCTATTTGATGAATGAACTCTGTGGACAGCTTACAAAAGCAACCAATGTGCGTGTCACTCACTATGTGTGGAATTGTCCAAAGGATTGCAAAAGACTGACAAGCAGTGACTGTGCCACAATGAAGTCTCTCTTTTAATCTATTATGGATTATTGTCACATAAACTCTGGCACAGTGATGAAAAACAAAATATTTTTTTTATCTCCCTCATCATTTATAAACTTTCCTCTTATTCTCTTACTTTATCCCTTTACCATTATCTCCTCAAGGAAATGAAAGAACTTGTTTGCCTATTTGTTGTATTTTTTTACTCCATCCCCATCCTTTACACTAATCTGTCTTTTTTGTCCTTGTTCTCTGTTTCATTTTCACTCCTGCTTTATAAATCTTTTATGAAGTTATTCCTCGTCTCCCATCTGAAACAGTAATTTTTAAGCTATATGTTTCCAGCTCAACCTTTGGAAAGTGAATGTAATTGTTATTCTTTCACAACAAAAAGGACTTACCATTTACATATTGGGGGCTATAATGAAGACACATAAGTCCATACACCCTTGATCTACAGAAACTAAAACTCACCATGTGCAGACATACTGTGCCTTTATGTTTCAGCAATAGAGACACAAGTTTTAGAGACTAATAGAAACCACAGAATAAGATTAAGGATTATTCTACTCTTTTAAACAACAACATCATCTAATGAGCATCATTTTCAAAATTGTTCTAGCAGGATATCAAAGTAGATTGGCACTTTTTCTAAATCCTATGTGCACCAAAGTCTTCTTTAAATTAGGTTGCTGCTGTTAGCAGAAATACTTGTATTTACTCTATAAATGTCAACCTTTTAGGATACTAACTGTCATTTAGCTTTACATTGTCATTTATGCTGCCTATTGCACAATGCTGTGCAAAGTATTTAACAGCCATCATTAAATATTCAAGATTGCAAATGAAATGTGGGAAATTGTTTGTGCAGTATTTCTTAATGATGATATTAAGAACTGTTCTTCTGCAGTGGAATGCTTAAATTACAGTGAATGCATGCAATAAATGTAGCAGCATAATGATTTTCTGATTCATTCTCTTCAAGGTGAATGTGTTTTTAATACATTATTGAAAAAAAACCAAACAGAAACCGCAAAATTTGAAAATATTTGTAATTCCTCGACAGACCATACCGTATTGCTATAAGGACTCCAAGTATTTCTCATGTGCTAGAGATTGACTGGTGGTTCCGTGAAAAGATAAGATCTTTTTTCTTTTCATTTTTTGTGTCAGTTTGAGCTGTTATTGTCCATCTCTTCCATTAATAAGCTGTTGGCAAATTCATATAGACTACAACAAGGTGAATATAGTAGTCTTTGTACTGTTCCTTAATTATTACTGTTCTTAATTATTAAGATAATAACTTTTTTCTCTGTCATTCTCAAACCTCTAACTGAAACGCCACTGTTTTCTTACTTTCAGAGTGGCCAAAATTTTATCCTTTCTTTTTTTCTGAGTATATAATAATGAGAAATACCTTGAATAAACTGTTACTTCCTCTTCATTTTGATTCCAATGAAATTATGAAAAAAAAAGTGTAAGTTTAAAACAGGTCTCAAAAGTTGTAGTAATTAATGTTGTGGAAGTGCTAAGGACTTCCTTTTTGTAAGCATGATGCTTCAAGTTAGAAAAAATGAAGGACTGACACAATCTAGCTCTCTTAATAGGTGCAAATGTGGAAAGAAAGGGAAAAAATAGACATTCATGCTTTCTAAATCAGGAACTGAGACAAACATGGGTTCTTTCCTCCACTTTCAGACAGCTAAAGAGTAGACCTACATCAAAGATAATTGCCTGGACTCCTGTGGGAAACTGCTTTGACCTAAATGGCTTCAATTTCGATCTCTTTAGCTCATAATGTTGCAGTCTCTCCTTTCAGTTCATAACCTTCCACCTACATGCCCCTACATACCACTGTAACTACCTGTTACCCTCATATTCCAAAGTATATTTAACCATCTTGTTTTGAAATTCCTACTAGTAGAAGGAAACTCTTGGTGACTGTTTAAAATAGAAATATGACTATAGTGTGAGTTTAAAGAGGTGGTTCCAAATAATGTTTGTATTGGGTTTTTTTTTTTCTCCCCCATTTTATAGACCTTTCTTCATAATTTTTATTTTGCAAACTTATACGATAGAACAAACAGAATTTAGTAGATTAGCATTAGCAAAGTATCCATAAGCATTTCACAATAATGCTCATAGCTTTAAAAGCCAATTAGCTCTGCAAAATCTGCAACTGGTCAAAGCATGCTCCTCTTGAGCAATAATACTATAAGAAATCAGAGCAACAAGACTGTGATGCTGTGGAAATTATGCTGTTAGTTTAGACTAGGTTTTTGGAGGGAGTGGTTGTTGAACTAGGGAAGTTTGCTGAGAAGAGGATATTCATCTAGAGAAGTACTCATTTTTTGTCTTTGTTTACTGGTCACGGGGAAGATACTTTTTTCTCCTTTTTTTTTCTTCTCCCTTTCTCCTTTTTCTTTTTTTAGTTTTGCATATTTATTTGTGGGTTTGGCTTTTTTCCATTGTCCTTGAAGATAATTTTTACTGCTACAGCTCATGGGTGACATCAGCTGCAGGACCCAAAAACAAATTGTTGCGCATGTTTCCTGTCCCAAGATCCTCTGTGGAATCTTCCTTTTCCAGGTGAAGGGGAGAAATAGTCACTTCCTAGGGCCTGATTTTTCTGATCTTAATGTAGAAACTTAAGACTGATCAGATTAATTTTTTTCCAGAATGCTTATTTCCCTTCTTTGATTTTAAAGGAAATTCTTGGTGACTGTTTTATATGTATATATATATATATATCTCCTCTACAGACACCTGAACTTACAAATAATGAATGTAGAAGTATTCTTTAACTTTTGGTAGTCTTTCAATTGTAATGACTAATAGAATTTACACGTCCTGCTCAGGACAAGTAAATCATTAGCATGGTTTATCTCACAGTCTTTGTGATAGATATAGTACTACACATAGGTAGTACCAGCTGTGAAGAAGAAATTGGTTAATTTAATGAGGGGAGCATGACAGACATAATTTAAGTTTGGTTTCTGATAATTTCAGAAACTGGGATGGATANAGAATGCTTATTTCCCTTCTTTGATTTTAAAGGAAATTTTTGGTGACTGTTTTATATATATATCTATATATATCTATCTCCTCTACAGACACCTGAACTTACAAATAATGAATGTAGAAGTATTCTTTAACTTTTGGTAGTCTTTCAATCGTAATGACTAATAGAATTTACATGTCCTGCTCAGGACAAGTAAATCATTAGCATGGTTTATCTCACAGTCTTTGTGATAGATATAGTACTACACATAGGTAGTACCAGCTGTGAAGAAGAAATTGGTTAATTTAATGAGGGGAGCATGACAGACATAATTTAAGTTTGGTTTCTGATAATTTCAGAAACTGGGATGGATAAGCAGTCCTATATAAATGGGACTTAAAATTGTCGGGACTATTCCACTCTGGGGGGGAATGTTAAATGGTTTGACTGACTGGCAGCCCTCAGTGAGCAGACATACATGAAGATGGAGTCCAGCAATGAACTGATGCTGAATAATAGGGAACAATTAAAATGCCAATGTTAATCCAGAGAGACTCTGCTAGCAGAAACATATCGAACTTCAGTTCAACAAGAAGAGTTCTTGTAATTTCCCTCTTCATATCTCTGGGGAAGCTGTACCTGGAATAAAATCTCTCCCTCTTGCCCAGGCTCATGTAAGAATGATGTTGAGTGTCCACACTCAGTTACTGATGTGGTTAAGAGCTTGAGCATGTGGTGTTAAAGAAAAAGGTTACTTAGGTCAGTGAGCAAAAGCTAGAGGGCAATGCAAAACCTACACAAATCTTCTTGAAGAAACAAAGACAATGAAGCCAAACTTTTCTTTTTATTGACGAGCAAAACAGAAATGGGCAATTTTTGTGGTTTGTGTGGTTTACACAGGACATTAGGAAACAAAAATTCTTCACTGGCAAGTGAGTGCACGAGTGCTGAAACAGGCTAGCCAGGGAGATTGTGGAGATGCACATCATTCAAGGTTTTCAAGTCCTGGTTAGAAGGTCTTGACTTGAAGTACTCATCTAAACAATCTAGTAAAAATTAGAGTCTTGGTTAGACGTTTCCTTGGGTGAACTGATCTTGAGCAGCAATCATTGGTGACAGTACTCTTTCAGGCAGAATGTAAGACTCAGAGATATCCTGAAGCTCCTTTCAGTGATCATTTATATGCTTCTACTACTTTAGGATTCTTTTATTTGTTGTTACTTTTTACAAAACTATTACTCATATTAATGTAACCTTTCACCATAAATAGTTGCACTTTCTCCTTCATGTATCAAATATATGGTGTTCCTCACAAGGGGAGAAAAAGCACAAGAGAGAATTAAAGGTAGGATATACAAGTCCTTCACAAGTTAAAAAACTATTCTATGTATTATTTTTTGGAAGCAAAACAACAGAGCACAGGTGACAGAAAAGCATTGCTCCAAAGCAAAGGAGCTCCAGCTTGGTTGTCCTAATACCAGAGTAACTGAACGGTTATTTAGGAATTTTTACGAAAAGTAATGAAAATTAAAAATTACTGTTAATGCTTTCAGAAATATCTAATGAAAATTAAGCCTCATCAAGTACCTTTTTTTTCTATTTATTTGTTTCTGGACAGATTATAAAGGTGTATAATAAAGTGTGATGGCATAAAATGCATCTAATTAGAAATACATTGCAATTTCATATATATCTATTCAATTGAGTTAATCAGTAGTTTTAGATTAAAAATAGTCTTGCTGACAGATTTCCAAATGCAGTTGTTGGTAGTAACACTGCTCTTTTCTCTTTCCCAATGCTTTCACTGCTACCTAGTTTATGAATGTCTCTGCAATAAAATTTTCATGTGACACACATTTATAGGCCAGTAAATAAAAAACAGTTATATATTTTATGGAGTGCTCCAAACTTTTCCAACAAATGAGCACTGTTGAGCCAAACATATTTTTGTAGAAGAATCTTAATATAATAACACTTCTGGTGGAAAGAACATAAACAGTGTTTTTAGGACAGGGAACTTCAGGCAAGGTTAACAACAACTCAGAGAAGAATTTGAGGATGTTCATAAATGGTCATTTTGCCACAAATTCTATGTTCAGTGTTGTAGCTGGTTTAAAGGTTACTGTTGTCCTTCAGAGAATAATCTTTTTAAAAAATTGAGAGGAAGAGAATAGGAAAGCGTATTTCTACAATGTTATGTCTGATTCAGATGACAAAACTTCAAGAAGAAGTATAGAAGACAGTCAACAGAAGAAACATAAGAAGTTTTTAAATACCAGGAGGAGGCTTTAGCTGTGAGACTTGAAGGCTTCAGTCTGATCTTTTTGTGAAAGAGAAGTATGGGAAACATAACTTGGTCACTATGCACAATGTATAAGCAATCACAATCCTTTTTTAAGTCTTGCAGATGAAAGGATGATATGATCCAATGCCTTGAATTTAAGGCTAGATAAAATTAAGCTTTAAATAAGATATGATTTCCTAGCAGTGAAGATAATTAAACATTGAAACCCTCACCACAGCTGGTGGTGGATAAGCCAAGAAGTGGAATTTAAAATGAGATCAGATAGCTTTCAAGAAACATAATTTTGACTTTTGGAATCATTCTGCAATATGCATACACGGAAGGTAACTTTTGATTATCATAGATTTACTTTTGACATTGATGTTTGAACATAGGTTTTCATATGAAGTGAATAGAATGTTATAATTAAATATATTGAAAAGGCATTAGGACACCAGTATTTAACTGCATGCCGTGCTCTCTTCTAATCTGATACAAGCAGAGTGTCCACTGCTGTTACATCTAAAATCTATTTAGTTAGCTTAGTATCCTATCCTTAGGTGGAAAAACAAGATTTTATTTTTATGAGAGCTTGTTTATAAGATGAGCAGGTTTATAAATTCCTCGAAGAATGGAAGTTCTATACTGCTAAAGTGGTATGTGTTCTGNTATGAGAGCTTGTTTATAAGTTGAGCAGGTTTATAAATTCCTCGAAGAATGGAAGTTCTATACTGCTAAAGTGGTATGTGTTCTGTAACAGTAAGAAAATATAGGTCAGTGACTAAATATGTTAGTGTTGCAACTCTTCTAATTCAGCCAATAACAATTATTATTTAATGAAGTTTAGCTCATTAGAGGAAGTATGCTTTCTCTGACCTTCTTTTTCTGGCTTAGATACCTGTAGAAACCCTACTTATTATTCTTTACATTCTTTGCCAAGTTCAGCTCCAGATGCACCTTTGCCTTCGAGACCCAATCCCTCACAACCAGGCAGCATCCCTATAGTCTTCCCAGGACACCTGCCCCTTTTCCACTGCCTGTGCAATTCCCTCTGCCCCTTAGCTTAGACAGCAGGTCTTGATTCAGCAATGCTGGACTTTTGCCTTCCTATCCTGATTTCTTATCCCTGGGAACCTAGAGCTCATATGCTCTAGGGAAGTACAGCCAATATGAGAGGTCAGTCTTCAGAAATTTAAGGTGTTCAATTCTTAATTTTTCCTAATCTAGAAAATGGAATCTTTCATCAGACATGGGCTTTGATCTGAGGACTTGTTTGTATTGTGTATTCTGTCCCATTTTTTATCTCCTACATTTTTTTTCCTAAACAATGAAACACACAGCAAAATTACCTCCAGAGGCTATGACAAAATCTAAACAATCTTAAATACAAATTTTCTTGACATTCAGCTTTGAATTCTTATGTATTTATTTTTGGTCTTTATTTGTATTAGACTCTTTTCAGTGTAAATCTCAAAAGATTTTGCTTTCACTTTTGATAAGGTAGATAACCATCAAGAATATTCATTCTTCTCAATTTGTACTTTTGGCAAGCAGGATGAATCGTTTTTAATGACCCACAGTAAATGTGGGTGCAATTTTACTCCATTACAAATTTCTAAAAGTTAAGATGTTCAGGGCATGATAAGGATCTCAATGCCCTGTGAGTGGTGGAAACACCCAGGTGATGCTCCAGTTCATTCATATCAAGGGGATTGTTTTATTCTTTTAATCATATTTTCAAACTTGAAATGTCCTGAAGAGGGCTGTACATTCTTGCAAGTTTAAAATACATCCACAAAGACACAGACTTCACTGTCTTTTATGGAGATAAGAACTTTTGACAAACTCTGACATTTGCTGAATAGCACATTTTAATTTTAAGTCACACATTGTTATTTTACAACTGAATTAAATTTCAAGTAATACATGTGGCAGGCTGCCCAGGGTTTCTGAATATTGATAAACATTAGACTTTAGCTAGATTGGTTTTCCTTCCCATAGGCTGTTAGCTTTTTTACTGAAATCCTAATTAAGAGAAGAAGACAGCATACTAAAAATCATATAAGCAACTTGGCATTGACAGAGAACAGTAGGACAAACTGTGGGACAAACAGTGGGACAACCCAAAAATGGGTAGAAGGAAAAATAAGAATTTAAAATAAGAATGGTAGTAGTTTTCAGAGTAATCAGAATTTCTTAATGTTTAGTGGTATTATAATACACATCTGGGGGTTTTTAGTTGGCTTTGGTTTTAAGAATTTTGAGGACAGATCTGTGAAAGGAAGATGGACAACAGAATGTTATCTTAAACAATAAGTGGTAAACTGTGTGAACCTAAGAAAGCACAAAACTTTTATGTGCTAATGTGACATCTAAGTTGCATAAGTAGCAGGTAAATATTTGATAAATGTAAATATTTTGGGAGAATAGTCTTGCTATTAATAAATGCCCAGTAATGTGTAACTGAAGTTGACTGTCTTTTAGATTACGCATTTTTGTCTTAGGTCAAAGTTTCAGTGATCTGAAGATTTTAAAATTACTAACTGATAAGGTGACTATTTCTACTTTATTTCTTATAAATAATGTTTCCTAGTAAATGGCTCAGACAATAATCCTTATTCTTACTATCAAAGGTTAATGAATTAGCAAAAAATATCTTGACTGAATAATGGTATCAAAATTATTCAGTAAAGAGAAAATCATAGGAAGTGATGATAATGAATAAAGTTTTTCATGGTCATTAAAAGATAAAATAAACTAATTTTTATACATGTGAGCAGAAGATGTACTGAGATATAAACCTAATAACAACAAAAAAAAAGAAAATAATCTAAATTATCCTAGATTTACAAAAATTGTTTCATGGAGGGAAAAAAAGAAAAAATCTATATGCTTCAGTGAAACTATTTGGTTGAATGTACAGACTAAACAGAGATATGATGCAAATAAAGTGATTAGAATCAACTACCAGTATGCTCTGTGGTAGGTCGGATTCATCTTATCCTTTGCAGCAAAATGTAATCCTATGAAGATGACTTCCTGAGCTAATTGCTGCTCAGGGAAATTAATCATGTTTTTCTTCAAGGGTCCATAAAAAGCCATGAAGATAAAATGTGAGGCCATTTTTCAAAGAGTCAGTCTTTTGCCCAGCTCAGTCTAGATGTTGAGCACTTCTGGAAACCATGTGTGAGTCATAAGGTTTTGATCATTTTTATCCAAGTTTTGATGCATATTTGGCATCCTGAGATTTGAATGTATTTTGTAATGGTGGCATATACTGTGTGTACTTCACATATAAACCAATATAATGGCTGGGTGAGAGGAACCTAGAAAGAGATTTACTATTTTTATGATAAGAACTCTGTATACTTGACAAGTTACTGTGGTAGACTATGTGACTGGCTTTAACATAGTATTCTCAACACAGTCAAGCTATAATTCTCAATTTTGCCAGTTGAGGCTGTGTTTGCAATCTAAACTCCATGTTTTGTAGTTAGCTTTCTAAAGGAATCCAAATCAAATTAGATGTCTCCTGCATAGCTGTTGGTATCTCATTTCCCTTTAATGAAACACTTTCTCTTGCTGTGTTAGGAAGCCTCTTCTAAACTTACATCAGCCTTCTAAAAGACAAAGAAACTCGCTTAAAAGAAAATATAAGGTAGAGTGTTTTTTCCTACAGATTTTTTTTAAAAATATTGTATATACAGTCTGAAGCATTATACCAGCATGTGTGATCTTTAATTCTCCCATAATGTTAAAGATGTGTTTCAGAAACTATAGGACACAGAATTATTTTGATTTTGATAAAAAACCAGAAAATAATTTACAGATCTACATTTCAACTTCACAGTTGCTCACATTTTGTCAAGAAATTTTGGTTAGCAAATCTATTGTTGTCATGGTCTTGTCGAATGAAGAATATGTGTTCACTACCCAGTGAAATGGAGGGGTTTTTTTAGGTATTCGTGAAAGAGTATACACAGATGTCTGGGTTACAGAGAAGGGGGTGAAGTTTAGTGCTGTGTGGTTTTGTCCCCCCCTTACTGGAAGGTGAGGGGGAAGGACAGTGGCTTATTTGGAGTTTAATTTCCTTCTGGTGTTAAAACCAGCATGTCTGATTGGAGCCTGATGTGGGTCTCAAGAGAGAGGTTGAGATAAAAATTTTGATCAAAGCATTTATGTATCAGGTGCAGAACATTTGCTTCACATCATTGGACTGATCTAATTACCTAGTGGCAGAAGGAGAAGTTCTGAAAAGTCATAATATACACAAATAAATTGAAGCCCCCTCATGACTCAACTTAGTAAAGACTGTCACCGGTTTAAACAAAATGGCCTATGCATTCATGTGCTTTGTGCGTTCTATGAATTGTACATTGTGATAAACTATGAAACTAACTCACTTCTAAAATGCCTAGTTACACATATGTAATGCAAATTATACACGAGTGCCGCATAAAACAATATTGGCAGTTTCATGAAATCAGGGTGATAAGCACTTGCAGCAATATGTATATATATAATGAGACAGAATGGGACAGATCTAGAGGCGTAGTTAACAAGGGGTCCAGCTTTCATTCTTGAGAAAAAGATTTGTTCATTTAAAAAAATTAAGATTTTAAAAGAAGCACTGTCTTTTATGATGGATTTGCAAACTCTATGTAATTTAGGAAGGATGGAGAAAGGTTTTGCTGCCAGGTCATAATACTTCACCACTGCCAGAACTACTACTTCCCACTGATCTCTGCTCCACAGGACTCAGTACTACATGACGTTCTCCATTGTAGTTCCTTTCTTGGGATACAGTTCTACAGGAATTTATCCAGAAAGGGTCCTTTCCAAAAGGAAAAGTCATTCAGAAACATATTTAACCAGTGTGGGTACCCAATGGGCCTCAGTTCCTGACAGAAAACTTGCACCTGCATAGGCTTTCTATGAGCTGCCTTGTAGATGTCTGCTCTGGTATGATCATTTATGAACTACAGGAAAACAACCTGCTTCACCATAATCTTCTTCTTGGGCTTGAGGGGAATGTTTGCTTTTATGCCTAGAGTACCTCCTCCCCTCCTTCACTGACCCAAGTTTCTGCTGGGCTATTTCTCTCAGGTTTTTTCATTTTCTTGCACAGCTACTGCACAGTGGTTTTTACCCTTTCTTGGATATGTTATCAGAAATGTGCCATCAGCATTGCTGGTGGGACCAGCTTTGGCCAGTGGTGGCTCTGTTTTGGAGCCAGCTGGAATGGTCTGTGCCCAACATGGGGGTATCTCACAGTCTCTTATTACACAGGACACACCTGCAGCCTCCCGCTACCAAAATTTTGCCATATAAACTTTGCCATATTTATTGCAGTACAGGACAGAAATAAATGTATTGTAATGATGAGTATCAGTAATCTATCCTGAATAAGATCAAGATGAAAAGAATAATAGAACGCTAAGAAGAAAAAGTGTTTAGAAGTTCCTCTACCTCACTACATTCCTCACTGCATTTATGAGTCCAGTTCCTCATAAAAGATAAAGAAATCTGAAAGGATTTGCAAAGTCTGGCTCAGTTCTGCTGTTACTGAGCTCATTTCTACAACTTGCTCAGTCTTGTGCATGTTGTGTTGAAGAAATCCAGGATCAGTGGGAAAGTTTTACTTTGCTCCCCTTGCATAAAGCTCCCAAGACTCTGTCTTTGTTCAGATGAAGCCTAAGGAGTGAAAAGCTTTTATAAATTCCCATGGGTCAGGTTTTGGTATGAATTTACTAGAGAAACACATGATGTCAGAAATTACCTTCTGGGCAGAATTGTAGTTTCAAAAATATATATTAAACAAATACTGTTAATAAATAGTAGAGCCCAGTTATTCTGCAATGTTGTAGCATATTCCTTTATCAAATAGTTACTACAATAAAATGTGATACATTTTTAGACATTGTGTAGGTAAATATCAAAACTGTAATAGAGAAGCTGGACAAAAATAGTTTTGGAAAATATGGTTAGACCTTGGTCAAGAAGAATAGACATGTTGCAAAATATTTCAGATTAACTGAGGGGAAAAAAGGAGAAAAAAATTAAAAAGGGACACATTAATGAAATAACTGGATAAGGGATTGAAGGATATAATTAATAGAAAATATGATTCAGTCAAAGATTCAGTGATGACTTGCAGCTAACATTCCAAGAAAGGGAAAAGTTTGCAAGGTCACCTATATCTAGGGAGCTGCATTTTGACTGGAATCAGTGCACAGAAGGCTTACAAAATAATAAGGATAATGGAAAGTTATATTGATGGAAGAAATAAAAGCTTTGGCTTATTAAACCTGGAAAATTACAGTCCAATTCTTACATGACTGTTCAATCTACATATATTGGGGGGGCAGGGGATGTCTGGAAAAACAGAAAAGATAAATACTAGGAAGATATGTGAGCTATTTAAACTACCATTAATAAGAACAAATGGGTATCAACTGGCCATGAATAAACTTAGAATAGAAATTAAATGCCTTATTTACTATCAGAGTAGTTACAGAAGTTTTCTAACAGATGGACATTTCTTCAACTATTGTTAAGAATATTGCTTAGATATTTATTGTTAAGAATATTGCTTAGAATATTGCTTATTGATAAGAAGATTGCTTAGTTTATAAATTGCTTTGTATAATATGCTTGCCTATGAAAGAAGAGGATACAGCCAGCATCTCAGGAAGACTTTTTCAGTTCAGCATCCCAACCTCTTGACAGGAGAGCAGTTCACAGTACTGAAAGCTCACTCCCACCCCCAGCATATAGTAAAAAGTAGGGACTTTGCTCCCTTTCCCAAAGCATGTATACATCTCCCTGGAGCCAGTAAATAGTGTGCATCACAAGTGCTGTTAATACATTCATAATATTCCTGCCTGAATTAGTTGCCTTAAACCTGACTGAGACTCAGTTTTCTTTGCATCTTTTATAACTGAACTATCGTGTTACATGATAGGTAAGCTGCCTTTAACTTGGTGTAGACTAAGATTTTCTTCTGCAGCTCTGTGTAAAACCTAGCATATACTTGTTACAAATTGCAAAAATTCAATGAAGAATTAACAAATTCACAGTCTATATGTAAAATATGAAGTAAAATTAAAATCACGTTAGTCCACTGTAAGTCACTTGTAAGTCCATTATGGAAAACCCATAAAATTACTGCCAGTACTGGAAAATAATTTTGTGCTTTATGCATTAGGAGTTGGTTCTCAAATTGTACATACATTCCTAATAATGGGATGAAATTTCACAACTCGAAATGCTGGATTCTGCATCTAGGACAGAGAAATGATGTGCCCAGGGTTCCATCCCGCTGTAATGAATGTATGTACAGTTTGTAACAAGCAAAGAAAATGATTCTTCATAAACATTGCAAAACAAAGATAACATCACAGAAGTAGAATAAGTCAAGGATACCCGACTGCTTACAACCAGGTTTACTTATCATATATTGATATACTTCTTTTTAACATTGGACCAAGTCCTGAGTAGGGCCATGAAGTTTATAAGTGCACTGAAACCCCTCCCCTATGAAGGCAGGCTAAGAAAGATGGAGTGCTTCAGCCTGGAGAAGAGAAAGTTGTATGGAAACCTCATAGCACCTTCCAGTATCTGAAGGGGACCTATAGAGAAGCCAGAGAGGGACTCTTCATCAGGAATTGTAGTGATAGGACAAGGAGTAATGGTACAAACTGAAAGAGGGGAAATTTAGGGAAGATATTAGGAAGAAATTCTTTATTGTGAGGGTAATGAGTCACGGGAACAAGTTGATCAGGGAGGTTGTGTGTGTTCCCCCCCCCTGGAAGTGTTCAAGGCCAGGTTGGGTAAGGCCTTGAGCAACCTGGTCTAGTGGGACATGTCCCTGTCCATGGCAGGGGGGTTGGGATGAGATGATCTGTAAGGTCCATTCCAACCCCTTAACATTCTATATATACTTGCAATTTTTTTTGAAAGTAAATACCAACTTGGGTTCCATGAGCTAATTTAGATCTATCAGTCACCTTTTAATGGTTTTTTTTTAACTTTAAGGGATATTTTCTGCTGGTCTAGAAGTTGCAGAATTTCAGGAGACTTTTCTTATGCAGTAAATACTTATACAGAAAGAGAAAAACTAAATACTACAAATCCTTGTGCTTTTCAGTATAAAACCCCACCGTCTAGCTTTAGGGGAGAAGAGACTTGGCAAATAGTATTTCTTCTAGTTCTCAGCAGAAGTGATCATGACCTTGGGGCAGACATTTATATTCCCTACCTGAGCATCCCTAGTCGTTGAATAAGAGATTTTGTGTATCCCCTTTTCTGCAGTCATGAAGAATAAATTCCAAATAAAGCACTGCATGAGGGTATACAGTATGACAAATCATGCATGAGTTTTGTTGCTTGGGGACTTGATTATTTATATATTTGTACATTCTCGTTTTCTTGGTCTTCGTTAAAGTAGTCTAAACGTTTACATTTTCTTTTTCATTTTAAGGAATTTCCAGCCGAACTGAAAAATGGCAGAAGAGCCATTATAGAGGGCAACAAAAGACATTTTATTGTTGGCAAATAGAAATGTTATCACCACAGTAATGTAGTAAAGAAAATAACCTTTACTAACCCTAACAAACAACTTTCAGTATAATCAAACACTTGATTATACATTTTTAAGAGCCTAATAATAAAAGAAAAGCTGCAAAAGGTTCTTCGTCATTATGACTGCTCAAAACCTGAAAAGCTCCAAAAATGCCTTGTCATTT